>RQTK01000210.1:51396-184617 GCA_003991915.1 Elysia chlorotica | reverse complement strand
AATAATAATAATAATAATAATAATAATAATAATAATAATAATAATAATAATAATAATAATAATAATAATAATAATAATAATGACAAAATCCAAAATAATATTCAGACACAGGGGAGTGCAATGTCATGTAGGTGTAGATAATTTGAAGGATTATGAATAAATACCCATAAAAAAAAAGGTTTTTTCTGCTCAATCAATGTTTCCGAGTAAAAGCACGGCCGTTTCTTCGTTTAACCGCCGAAAATCGACCTCCGTTAATCAACTTTTGTCGTCTCGGGTGCAACATTGGTTCCAGAAAAGCCATTAAGTCGACCTGAGAAAAACAACACGCAGGTTTTTATGTAAAATCGCTTTCTCGAAATCAGCTGGTCATTACTAGGTCAGAAAAGCAAACATTGCCTGTGAACCTTTCAACCGATCAAAAGCGTTAATCGAGCAGTTGAGTCTACAATGAAGAACCTGTAGCGTTCAGTAACCCAGAGCCGCGAGCCGCTAAGAGTTGAAGAGCTCTGGGGATTTCGCAACGGGCAAGGCGATGATCGTGCGGAATAGCATCCTGTTTCAAATTAGTTTGGCTGGGCAAGTGATTCGCACCGTATAAAGAACAATTCGCAGACGTGAGGAAAATATCACCAGTCTTCAAAATAAAGCCATAACGTTAGTGCACATCCCTGTTTCACTTCATGTTTTTGTTATGAATTCTGTTTATACCTACGGGATAAAATGTTTACGAGGGAAGATTCAGGGGAAATAAACCACATTCGCTACAGCAAACACAACGGAAATTGTTTAAAATACATCTGAATCCCGAAGACATTTTCCGATCCTCGAAAAAAGTAAATTAGAATACTTTAAAAATGTAGTGGAAAGCCTTCACAATGATGTTTCAAGATCCTCTTATGCACCTGATGATTGTGAAGTACTCAAGCAATCTATTTGCCCTCAGTAACCACTCTTTGGGGAGTTGAGTTCACCATATTATTTGTCAATGTTTCTTATTCCCAAAATGTTGTAGTAGTTAATATTTAAAAGGTGTTTTCCTCTCCCCTTTCCCAACGTTTTAAGAGAAGAGAAGGTGAGACAAAAAATAGGAGATATGTTTTATTATGTTTTCAAAAATGCATATTCGTGACAATAAGCACCGGGCTGCTAAAATGTTTTACACCTAGTAATGGTGTGTTTGTCATTTCATTTTTTCATTATTTATATTAACGATCTTGGATTGTATCTAAACACACGCGCACACACACACACACACAAATACACGCGCGATTCTGATCACAGATTCCAAGATGTTAGAATATGTGGAGTTAAAATGCTCATAGTTAATCATGTCCATCGATACAAAATAGAACCCAGCGGCATTAGTCAAATAAACTTGCAAGAAAAAAATAAAAATAATGCGTGACATAGAAGATATACAAATCTTAGATGTATTTTGCGTATATCGAAAGAAAGGTTTGATTCTCCAATTAAACGAATAACCTTTGATACCTACTGCATCATACAAAAAGAAAATATGACAATAATAATAGTGGCGCAGATAGCGAAATTTGACGACCCAAACACACTTTTAGGGAAATTAGTAGATCAAGTTATAATCTAGATTGAAACCTGACAGACGAGAAATGGAGAAGGGTGCTCACGACGGAACGAGATTGGTCCATGCGAAAGTTTAACATAATTTGTCATTTTAAAGTTAGCTGCTATGTAAAAAAGAAAGGAAACGCAATACTTCATTTACCCTCTTGCATTTACCATTTTGACTGATTGACGATGTAAAAATCCTGCAAAATGCACAGATAACCTTGTTGTTGGAAGAAGTGTGAAGAGAAGAGAGAGAGAGAGGAAAAGAGAGAGAGAGAGAGAGAGAGAGAGAGAGAGAGAGAGAGAGAGAGAGAGAGAGAAACAGTTTACCTCTTTATATTCCAAACGCAAAACTCTGTGCCCCTGACATTCTGACACCTCCCACCCTTCGGCGTGTTTCTGAGATAACGGTTCGTCCACTTTTTCTTTTTACTTGTTTTTTTCTTTTTCTCTTATTTTCTCGTTTGCTCTATTTCTTTGCGTTTGCTGAACTAACTTAAAAATACTGAAAACAAATAAGGCAACTACAACAGCAAAAACAACAATGATAACATAGCAGCAATGAATGTAAAAAAACAACAAACAAAAAAAAAACAAAAAAAAAAAACAAACAAAAAAACAACAACAACAACAAAATTACTTGGTATTAAAACCTCTGAGTGGTGTGCGTTAATTTGGGTTTGAAATGCCCTCACAATAATTGTAGTATCACTTTTTGTCATGCTTGCATTTAATTTTTATTGTACCATTTTTGGAATAGACCGGGGGAGAGGGGTGGTGGTATTGTGACATTATGTTCTTTATTGATTTTAATTTTGTGGTAAAGAGGAATTTCTGGTCAACTGAGACAACCCATTTTGGTGTTTAGAATGAAGTTTTCTAATAGGAATAAGAAATAAGAAGCAAAATAGTTTTGAGCATAGTGTATTATTCCTTAAATCAGTGCTCCATGTCACGTAGAAACCTTGTTTGTTTAGATCTACATTTTTTGCGTTAAGAACTTTCATAATCAATAGAGAGACATAGCCTGAAACAAATACAAACAGTTTTAAATGATCTCGCAAGAAATACTATAACATCTGACATCTTATCTAATCAGTGAAATGTGTCGGGACGAAATGCTGGTTTAATTTGCACATGATGAAAAATTCACCCCCACCCTCTGATATCAGGTTAACTTATTTAAATTAGTTGAGACCAACCAAAAAAGGCCTTAATAGATATCCAAAACAAAAACAGTAACAATATTATACAATAAAGGAAAAACCAAAAACGTATGCCAACATTTAGCGCAAACCGCTAAAGAGACTATTCAATAAACATATATTTATGGTATCTTATGAAAACGCGAGTAGGCCTAAAATTAAAGTCCATTTTGGTGGAACTGGAAGAAGCAAAATTCGAGTGGAATCTCGGGCGAATGCTGGTCCACAATCTCGAGGATGTGGAGTGAGGATCTCAACAAGACGACAAAGACTCTTGGAATCGTCTCTCAGAAAGTCCATTAAAACGTTGTCTCATTATTACGACCCTCAATGGTTATGAGCGAAGACAGCCAATCGCTCTCCCCGAAATAAATTTAAAAAAAAACAACTGCTCTGGGGTGAACAAGTTGTCTGTTCAAAAAGGAAATATTGAAATGAAACCTGAAGCGTGCTTGACTTTAAATTGTCAGAAATTAGAATAAGTTGTATGGCATACTCCTGTTGCAATGGTATAACTGCGGTCATATTTTTATTTCCCTTACTTTAGATTGCAAATGGCATTCAGCCATTTCTGCTTGTTGGTTATTTAGCGGTGGGTTTTCATTTAACACTTTGAATTGCTACTAAATCCCAAACCAGGCAATCAAATGTTCGAGAACTGGAGGGGTTACTATTTATGAAATGGCACTTGCAATTTTAAAGGACAGATGTGGAGTGAGGATCTTAACAATGTTGTCAAGAAAAAACGCTTTCCATTAATTCTGATCCAGGAGTTGGAAAAAGTTTCCACAACTAATATTATTACAAGCACATGGCGTGGGAAAGTGTTTTGCTTTTTCTGTTCCTTGTTGAATTGAATGCCAGTAACTTTAAGCATTACATAATTACATGCTTCAGTTTATCTATCGATAAAAAGGCAATGTAATTTTTTTCTTTTCTTCATTTTAATTGGCTCAGAGTTTTGTTCACTACACTGTTTTTTCTAGTTTGCGATTTATGATGCTTCTGATAATAACTGTAGTTTTCCATATTACAGTTATTTATTTATTTCATCGAGAGTAATCGGGACAACCTGGCATTATACTATTTTGTTCATACTTGTATTATTTACAGCTTCTTATTTAATTAGAAAAATAAAAAAGGTTGCTGCCTGCATATATTATTTTTTTTTATCAGTGCGATGTCGAACCTGCGTATAGGTTGATCTTTTAGACACTGATTATAAAGTCAACTGGGTCTTTAACAAAAAGCATCCTAAACTCATCCCTCTTTAGTTCGTATTTTCAGTTATTTTCTATTATAGAAAACAAAGCAAACATTTTCGCGTTTCAAAGAAAGCGGCACTTGTATTAAAGTGAACTTATTATAACTATTTCAACTGCATTATATACCTAAATAGCTCTATATTCAATAGTTTGTTGTATTAATGATTTAAAGAAACAGTTAAACGCTTAGGATGTACCAAATGATTGTGTAAATAAGACACAAAGAGGAAAAAAAAAGCTGGAACATTTGGCAAGATAAGACTTTTAAGCGATTCATCTCTACAGCTTGTTGAAATAGGAGAAAAAGAGGTTAACTGCTAGTAGGGAACTGGGCCAAATAAATAAACCAACAATAAATGATTCTCTGAGGAATGGAGAATATCACCCATGTTAATGTTTGCTTCTCTTTACTCCTCAGGCTCTGCGTGGAAGAGGAAGGCGGTACTAAGTTAAAGTCTTTTTTTCGGGAAGGCAGATGGACAAAGTTGAATATTCACAACCATTTCGTTAAAGCTATGCTTTTCATTTAGAAGCTGATATTCAGAAAGACGGAAAAATACTTTAACAATGTAAAATCATAATTTGAAAAAATAAAATAATTATATTTTAATTTGAAAAAAATTCATTTTAGCCGAGTGAAGCTACTTCAAATTTACTAGTATCAATAAACAGTGACGAGACTAGAACATTCATGTGTTGTTGTTTTTTTCCTTCTTTGTTATTATTGTCCAGAATAACCATTAATAAGAAAATACACAAGGAGTTTTCAAATTTAAGATAAAAAGCAATAATAATAATAATAATAATAATAATAATAATAATAATAATAATAATAATAATAATAATAATAATAATAATGACACTAACAACAACAGCAACAACAAGAACAACAACAATAAAACAAAATATTATGTGTATGTATTCAAACATAGTTATAAATGTTGTTTTACATTATATGATCAAAGCTGCGCACCTATTAAAAATTGAGCGCTTTATAGTTTGATTTACTGACACAGATTCGCAGAATGATCTGCTGTTAGAAAAGTAGATGACTTTCTTGATTCTTCAATAAAACTTATTTAGCGGACATTTTTTCATAATTGTATGTCCACATCTTGTTGTTTTGAGGAGAGGATTGTGTATTTATAAACGATCACTCACTCTTCTTTGAGCACTTTTTTTCTTGGGGCCCGTGACTGGGCAAAATAGGCCTATATTAAATTTATTTCGATAATTATGGGCCCAAAGAATGTGGCTGAGGGATATATCAATTTCTTAACACAGACAGAGATCAAAGCAAAGTAAACCTACACGTATTTCGTTTCTCTCTCACTCACTCACTCTCTCTCTCTCTCTCTCTCTCTCTCTCTCTCTCTCTCACTCTCTTTTGGTAGAGTTATATTATAAAAAACTCTTTTTACTAAACACACATTATTTTGAGTTGTCCTATTGTTCAATTAATAATATGTTTAATAGTGTTAAATTAGCCTTATCATTTACCATTTAATAATAGTTAACGATAAGGCTAATTTTACAGTTCCTGCAGCACAGCTTATACAGATCGCCAATCTAGCTCCTCCTAGGGCACCATACGTGAAGGTCATAGACATTATCTTAACATTAATGTTAAAAACTGCTCTGGGGCGGACAAGTTGTCTGTTTACCAAGGAAATTTTGAAATTAGACCTGAAGCGTGCTTGAATTTAAATTGCCAGAAATTGGATTCTGTTGTCTGCCATACTACTATTGCAATGTTAAAACCCACTTTAACAAGGATCATTATTACTCGAGAGGGCGAGTGGCATCCATCCGTTTCTGCTTGTTGGTCATTTAGCGATGGTTTTAACTCCAGCACTCAGAATTACTGATAAAATGCAAGACCAGTCACTAAAATGTTCATGAGCTGAGATAGTTACTATATTTTATGAAATAGAATTTGCAATGTAAAATAAAAAAATGTACATACATTTATGAACGTTATCACGAAAAAGCAAGCCGACGTGTTCCATTAATTTTGTTCCAGGAGCCAAAGAAGAAGTCACAGATTTGACTAACGCAATAAATTGTCTAGACTGATACCGATTTTGCGTGGAGTGAGATTGTATTGCCTTTTTCAAATATTTTCTTGCTTGAATTGAATGCCACTAACCATTTCATAACACTTGTTTCAGTTTATGTTTCGATAAAAAAAAAGGCAAGATATGAGCCCATTATGCAAGTGGATATAGACATGTAGAAACGAAAATTCGTCGATTTTATCGCATTAGAACTAAACTAAGATATGGAAATTGTTAGTTAGTTGATAGATTCCGTATTTTCTCATCCTATCACACAAATGAAAAAGAGATAGGAAGACGAGGAAAAAGTAAAAAAAAAAGAGAAAAGTCGGGAAAGGGGGATGAGGAAGAAGACGAGGGAAAGCGAGGAAGGGAGGTGGTGGAACTGAGCGAAACAGAGTATAACCTGTTTAGTTTTTTTCAGCTTTAACACAATATTGTCATTGGTTTTTGCATCTTAATTAACATGGCTAGAACTTGTTGAACGTGTAGAAGAATAGTTCAACTGCCAGTGGGTGAATGGACTCAGTTAACAAAACATCTATAAAGGATTCGCTGGGGAAGGCGGTACTAAGTTAAAAATCTTTTTTGTTTGCTTCGGGAAGGCAGTTCGACGCCTGAACCAAGATTCATCACGATTTCGCAACATACTTATCACTTGCAAAAGAAAGTAGAATCATCATATAAAAGTGATAATATTATAACAAAACCAAGGAAAATGTTCAGTTTTTTTCCTAAGTAATGTTATTTCAAAGTATTTGTTTAATGAAGTCACTAAAAAGACATTTTGAGTTGTCCCAGCTGTGCAATTGTGCAGAGGATAAATGATAATGCTAATTTTAAACTTACTGCAACTGGCTGCTCCTTGGGCAGCATCCGTGCAGGTCATCAACTCATATGGCTGCAGGACTAGCTAGCAGCCAAGACCATTCGTTTTTCTTTGAGTCTTTCTTGCCAAGGTCCGGGACTTGGCGAAAAGACCTAGAGCTGTCTCAGTCCTAACAACTTAGACTAACTGACAGTGCTAGTGATATAGAAGTTTAGAACTGGGTGGCATATGACATGGTATGTTAAAAATTGAATGTTACAACGAGTGATATATGACACGTTTATAAACTTCTGAGAAAAACAAAAAGTAAATGCCAGCCGCCAACTCACCGATTCTAGTCAGCCAACTGAAATCTGGACAATTCATTTATTATCTGGCCATGACAGTCTGACGATTTTGATGTCCGAGACATACAGACTAGTTGGCAACTTCACATACCTTTCTCCAAGTTTTTCCATTCAGAGATATTTAACCGAGCATTATTTCACATTCTTTTTGTAAATCAATGGGTGACTTTCAACTGTCGCGATAAATTTTCCTACCGTCCTTACTGAAATCCTCAATATTAGAAGAATGAACCCGAGGTTACTTTGAGTGAATATACTTTAAAAAATAATGTTCATAATTACACGTTTTTGAAAAAGGAGAATAAATTAATTGGTTGTGTGTAGTTGTAATCAGACAAAGGGAACGAGAGAATGGGATTGGCAGACTAATCGGTGATGGTTGGACGTCTTGAAAAGATTGTAGGATGCACCAACATTTTCAATCCACCGATTTGTAGTTTGATGGTCAGAGAGGGTATCCATTGAAACCAGTTGTTTTGACTTAAGAAACCAACTAGTCGTCCAACTAGAATCTGCTCGCACTCTTTTCAAAAATATCTCGATAGAAGAATATTGTGGTCTAGTGCATTCACTGATCAACTAATTTCATGAACACTAGTTAATATCGTGAGCGAAACTTCTTTTTTTTTTTTTTTTTAAACGAATCCCTCCTGTTCTCGACAAAATCAACGTCAAAATCTTCCCAATACATACTTAAGATGCTGAATCCAGCTATAAAGCTAACATTCAATGCATTTCATTACTATTGATAGAAATTGCACAGTCAGTTCTCTGGAGTGGCAATGGACCAACCTGACAAAAACTTAGAATTGTTTAAGCTTTTGACGGCATTTCATTCGTTTCAGTAATGCATTAAAAAATTCATACAAAGCGAAGTTTTAGCACTTTTGATAATAATTGCACTGCATTGACTCTCAGAATGAGCAGGGTTATGAGATCTGCCACGTCTTCGGGGTTGGGCGACCGACACAGGTTGAGTCAGATTCGCAGATGCCGACTTTAAGCGGTCGGTAGTGATAACCTATTTCTTTCCGCCAAACATCACTGGCCTATAGCGATGACTGGAAGGGTCCGTGATATGGACGCTGGAGCGGGCCGCGGTGACTGTCACGGCGAATAAAACAAACTTTGCTTTATCCACATAGCTTGGGATGCTTGGAGTTTGCAAACCGTGCTGCGATACTGGCATCGGGCTCAGATTTTTCAGAACTGAGAGGAATGTATCGTTGAATGAGGATTTAGTTTTTGGGCGAATAAACTCTCCTAGTACTGTCAACGGTTATCGGTACACAAGTTCTGCGCCCCAAAAGTACCCAGGGGAGCTCATCTGCCCAGCTCGGACCTTAAAGCCGTGCCATAAGCGCTGCTTTTAAAGTCCCTTGGAAACGTTCCACCATTCCCTTTTAATGTGGGTGGTATGCAGTGGAGACGAATGCCAAGTTGATTGGCTATATCATTCCAGAGAGCAGAATCGATGTAAATCAAGGTCCTATGCCTGAGGACATATCTTGCGGAACACCAAAGCGGGCAATCCAGTGTCTAATAAGAGCGTGCGAGCATTATTTAGTGGATGTATGGACCGGCGGGTAGTCCAGTCGATTGTGAGAATAAATAATTATGCGTGAAGCCCTCTGACGGTGGGATTGGACCGACAAGATCAATGTGGATATGACTTAATCTTTTCTGTGGGACTGGAATTTGCAAAATTGGTGAACGAACGTGGGTTTGTATTTTGGAAGCTTGGCAAGCAAGGCGTTCCCTTGTCCATTTGCTCACGTGTAAAATGAATTTTGAGGGCTCCCTTTGATTTTTGTTTGTTGCCATTAAAGGATAATTTTGCGAGATGGTTTGGGCCTTTGAAGAACACTGCTAATCTGCCTTCTCTGTACTGCTCTGCATTGGATCTGGTTCAGGTGTTCTGGTTAGCTGTTCTGGGATAGGTATTTTGATTGAACAATTTCAACGCTTGCGGTTGTATTCTTTCTGTTTCATTGATTTCAGTCTTATGATGTGGGCCCTGTATTCTTTCATTTTACTTTAATAACACTGTCGGCGTCAAACTAATTTCTGAGTAGGAAAGCTAAAGTTGAATTGCTTTGCCACAATATTCGACACATGGTCCTTTCAATTCAGTTCATTGTTGATGGTAACTCCAAGATAATTTGTGTTTATCAGTTCTTTTAAGTTGGTACCGTGGATTTGCCGAATGCATGGGGTAGCATCTTCTTACTTGTTGTTTTTAAGATATAACATTTCTTAGGGTGGAATTCCATACTGTTTTGGGTGTTGCCCTCTCCCCATTTTTGTAAAGATCAACCAGATTTTTCTGCGTCCTCACGTTTCGAACTGTTTGGTATAAGGGGCTATCATCTGCGAAGAGACAGAACGTTGATCCATATAACACTATATCACTGGGACCGTTTTGTTCTTTCCATCAACCATGGCTGTTTTTGTTTTCTGCCTGTCAGGAAAGCACTGCTCCGGTAAAGAAAATTTGTTCCGTATCCCGCAATATGTATTTGGTGGTGAACTTCATCGAACGTTTTGTTAAAATTTAAAAGGATGGCATCTGTTTGCTATTCAGGTTTTTGGCTGCTTCGTTTTGCACATTTTGGTAGAAGCTGTGTCTCGCAGGCTCGTTTTCTCCGGAAGCCGAGTTGTGAATCTGTGATGATGTTGCTGTATAAAATGTGTTACAGCAATGTGCATGTGACGGAGTTTATGGGAACGGGTCCATACTTTTTGGCGCAGGGCTGGTCATTTAAAAATATAGATGGCCATATCTATGCACGTTTCTAGTCGTTCTTAATCCTTAATAGGTACATGCTTGTTTATGATTTGTTTTACGTTCTGGCAAATCACTCCCATTGTTTCCCAATTGTGTAGCTTGGGGTTGATTCTGCTCTCAATTTGGACACTGCCGTGGTCATCTAGGCCGGGTTGTATTGTGACGTTATTGACATTTTGACTGGTGGTTGGTGAGGAAAAGACCTAACACGGAGTTTTCTATCTATTTCCTCTCACTACATGCGCCCACTACAAGGCTCATGAGATGCCATTGTTTCAGTATAGAGGGTGTTCAGCTCTTTGCAGTATTGGTTTCCCATTATTTTATCGTAGTTACAGTTTATATCTGGTGGATTAGAGTCGCCTCTTATCTTTGGCATTGCGTTAATACTAAGGGTAAATTTTACGTATCGGATTTCACTTCCTTCTGATTGGCTGGCTAAGACAGGAGTCTAGTATCCCCGAACTGTTATGTGTGTTTCAGCACACACACTTTTCAGACACTAACCTTGGTACCTGTCGCCCCAAAAAAGGGAACCTAGGAGACTTTATACTACGAGAGAGACCTTTTTCTTACAGAGAAGCTTTGCTTCTACCAGTATGTGCGCAGCTTTAATCGATTCGATGTGGGCTGACCCCCCACCCCCGTGCACGGCGTTATGGTGAGTAATTCGACTGAAAAATACTCAACTCAATCTTTACTTAGTGAGACGTGACAGTTATGGGTATCTTTCCCGCCACCAGCCATCTCAAGGGAAAGTGGGTTTCCCTCCCCTGAGCAAATAGTTGTGTATACCGACTTAGAGAGGTCCAAAAAATTGATATACTTCAGATAATTCATGTTGATGTGAAAACTTTAACGACATATCGGAATGTAGATAGTCAAGCGTCTCACCATTACTTAAGATGTGAGTTTTAATTAATTAAAATCTTGAAAGATAATAATGGTGCTCGTGAGCCACAGAAGCAGAGGAACACATTTTTTTGAATGGAGAGAAGGCTAGGAGGAAATACCGAATACGTCGTGTACAGAGCTTTCTTCTCTCCTTCCTATGGATTAAAAAGTATTTTCAAACCAGTAGGATATGTCAACACAGTCCTTTTACATTCGCAGAAAATAAACCCTGTTTTTGAATACAACATCTGGAAAAGGTTAATGAAACATATTTTTAACATATATTTATTTACTTGAGTCTTTGTAATGATTGCGAGTTTTTTTTATACAGAATCTATGAATTGTTTAGAGCAACCAATTCTCAGTTTAAAAAAATTACAGTGGATATTCAAAACTCAAGATAAAGTTGATTTTTACAACATTTCCAGGTAGTCTCCGATAGTTAGATCTAGCCGGGTCAAAATGAGAGTCATCCTACTAGTTCTATGGAGAGTCGGTACCGAAGATAGGCCTAATTATAATTGCATATATTTTTTAAATCGCATTTAGTAGGTCTAGATCTGTTTAGTAAAAGCAAGGGCTTCTCTCTCTCTATCTTTTTTGTCTATGTCTCTCTCTCTCTATCTGTCTGTCTCTGTCTTTCTTTCTGTCTGTTTCTCTGTCTCTGTCTTTCACTATCCTCTCCTCTGTCTGTATGTCTATCTGTTTGCTACCTCTGCCTCTCTCTGTCTGTCTGTCTCTCTGTCTGTCTGTCTGTGTGTCTGTATGTCTGTTTATCTCTCTCTCTCTCTCTCTCTCTCTCTCTCTTCTTGCAAAAACATGTTGGTGAGGGAACAATTGAGCGTCAGTTCCAGAATCACACTACTGATAAAACAGACATCTAGATGCAATAAACATGTTTTGGAAGATTGGCTAACAATTCACCACGTGCCAATATTACTCGAATTCCTGCCTTCTACAAAGAACTCACATAAACCAAAGCAATGCATTAGGATAGGGGTAGGGAGCGAGCTGATGTAAATGGAAGAGAATGAGGTTTTCGATCGCGAGGTATACTGTTTGAGTCCACGATCAAGATTTATATATAGGATTTTCGCCCCCCTCCCCCCCACTTACTGGTTGGGTCGGGGTTAGTATAAAATGAATGGCTGAGACGGGAATCCTGGTTTCCCCTCATACTGTCTAGTGTGTGGCAGCACGGACACTTGTCAGATGTTAGTCTTGGGGCCCTTTCGCTGCATATGATCCTGGAAACTAAAGGACAAAACAAACAAGGAGAGAGCGTATCTCATAAAGATAACGGTAAAGCGGGTCATTTGCATAGTCTGAGAAAGGAAAACTGACACCAGAGATAAATTACTCGTATTATTATATGTATGAAATGTATAAGCCTGCCTCATAGTATTCTATTTCCCAACT
This sequence comes from Elysia chlorotica, assembly GCA_003991915.1. Lineage (NCBI taxonomy): Eukaryota > Metazoa > Mollusca > Gastropoda > Plakobranchidae > Elysia > Elysia chlorotica. The sequence continues at coordinate 172,226 of RQTK01000210.1, read as the reverse complement.
TTCATTCGCTCTATTGCACAGATTGGACATTGTGGTGAGATTAGTAATTGTCTTAATGCAAACATGCATCTCAGTCACATTTCTGTTGAAAGTGACTTAGGGGTGAAAATTAGCTTTGCCTAAACTACGTCCTTACAAGCAATATTAATCAAGTTAATTACAAAAAGAAGTTGTGCGTTCCACCCCAAGCTTCTACTTTTGCCGATGCTTTCACATGCACTAATTAAACTGGTTGCTGTTTTGCTGTTGGAACAATACATTTACCAAATGGCAATATTAAATTTACATGAGTATGCACTTCGGCTTCGATACAAGGTTGTTAACAATGACAATTGCATTTCGCCTCGCTGTTAAGATTGAGCGGTGAGGGGAGAATACAAATAAAAGACAGCGTTGTTAAAGAGTATTACACCTTCCCTATCCCCGCCAAATTATCGAGGAAAGATGAAATCGAAAGAGGCAGGGTGAGAGAGAGAGAGAGAGAGAGAGAGAATATTAATTTTAGATATCAGTTTACCCTCCTCTAATGGATGTTATATCAGAAAATCATAAATATTTGCCTAAGCTTGGAACAAAAGTGGTGCGCCATAAGGAGATGTTCAGAAGCTTGAAGGATCCCTCGGCATCCACAGAAAATGAGATGCTAATTTTGTAATAATTGTAGATATGTGCATTAGCTTAATTTAACTTTTAATGACTGTTACGCCTACAGAACAGTCTATGTTATGTTATATGAATTATACACACACACACACACGCACACATGTTTTAGTTTACGTCTCGTGCCTTCCTTATGTCTGCTTGGAGTGGGCGGCGTAAGTGGTTTCACAGAGGATTTTATTTGTCTGAGTGGACTAGTGGTTGTAAGAGCGGGCGATCGATTGTATTCTTCAAGTTCTAAAATGAAGTGTTCTTCACAACAGTAGCGCTCCATCGGCGGTGCAAACAGGCGTTCCCTAGCTAGCAGTTTAACTACTAGCCAGGAGCGCTACTGGGTTCTCTTATTTTACTGACAGTAAAAAAAAACAAATATTCTTGATTTCTTAATTTTCTTCCTCCAGTTTCCAATTAGCCCCGCCCATTAAATAATCAAATTATTGGAACGAGGGCGAAAAGTACTCACTTTTGTTATAGAAGACAATGGTCCCGTTATCTGATAGAGACAAAACCAAAATAATATAAACCGTTTGCGTCCTCAATATTTATTATTATATTACTAGTTGTCAGTGAGCTTTAGTTCGGTGATACAATGTATATCGTTTATAGATCAATTCAAGAACACAACTCATTATGGCTTTTTCTTGGACAAGAATTATTAATCCTTAGCTCTAATATTTGTTTTGTGTTTTGCTTAAAACCTGGTTTTATTTTCTTTTTGACCCCTTTAACTAATCATGTACAGTCTTGAAGTTAGATTAGAATTAGTATTTTATATAGATCTCCACCCTTTTTATCGCTCATTTTCTCTTTATTTCCACCGCTATCTATTTACACAGTCATGAATTTCAGTTTTTAGATTTTTCTTTCCGTTTCTTTTCACAACTGTTTGTCTAGCCGTTAATACTTTATGTTGAGCGAGATAGCCTACGTTTGGCTGGAGGTGTGAGTGTAATTATGCCGTTTGATGAATTATTGTTACCGAAGACTACAGACACGGTGTGCTTGGAACGATTATCGAGATTAGTTTTGCCCGGAGCAGTCTCGGCGCCTCAAATGACCAGTTGGGCCAGATCGGTCTGGGATATCGATGAATGATAGCTATTAGAGGCATTGTGATAAGGGAGGCCATAAAATTTAATAATAAATATTACTAGAACTCATTTGTAGAAACGCAAAAATTTAACGTTATTATTTAACGCCCTGTCTGATGGTTAAATATACAATTCAAAAATGTCCAGGACATCTAGATCTATAATAGTTCTCAGCAACAGCAAATTAAGAGCGCTCACTGTGGTAAGATATTCCAATACGATCAGAAGTATAAATACTTGTCTCTGTACAATAAAAATCTTGGATTCTAGATCATACAAGCGCTTCTCTTGAGAGCTTTATTGAGTTCCTGCTGGGCCAACATCCCAGACTCCTCCAGTCTCTCCCTCAGCTTCCAACCATACTGCTAACTTGAGCGCACACCCTCCTCTTCAATATCTTTGGTCCAGAGCTGCCTCAGAATGTGCATTGATCATCTAACACTTAGGATATAGAGAAGTTCGAAAGGAGGACATTTTTTCCTTAATTTTTGCGGCACCTCACGATAAGCAAATAAGACTGTGCTGATGAATCGATGCCACTGCCTTGGCTGTTCCAAACACAGCCGTCTCAAAGCTTTCTACAAAGTCCCATTGTGCTTTTCACTTAATCCGTTGCACATGGGGTGATTAGGTGGCGTCGCCTTCTGTTTGGTCATAAGTAGTCGGGTTTACTTCTTCCATGCCTTCAGACATGAATTGTGTGCCTCGATCACTTAGAATTTCTTCTGGGATACCCAGACGGCAGTACATGTTGACGACTGCCTCTGCCACTGTTTCTGCATCTATCCTCTTCAACGGCACAGCTTCTGGATATCTAGTCGGATAATCCACTGTCAAAATATATCGATGTCCTTCACAAGGCTGGTGGATAGGTCCACCAAATAAACAGTAACTCTCTTGAAAGTAACATTCACTGCTGGTACACACTGTAATGGCTCCCGTGGTGTAGAACCCTTGTGCACTGTTTACTGACATACACCGCAAGATCGACAGTATCGTATAACATCTATGCACAGCAAGTTACTTGTGATCTCGTCCTTAGTTCTTTTGATACCTTGGTGACTTTGGGCGACGTTAGCGGATCCCACACATATTTCATCACTCATGCATGGACGCTTGGGCTGTTTGATGCAGACACGTAATGGCTTTTGTATTGCATGAATCAGGCAGCTTAGTGTCCACAGCTACAATAATCTTACATTTCCTGGTTATAATTTTAAATATAAAGTCTATACTAAGGGATATTACACGAAAAGTCTCTTTCACCATCTCTCTATATCAGCGAGAGAATAATTATTCTTAACTTTGGTTTATTACTTTCAATAATTTTGTGGGTGCCGTGTGGTGTTTGCCCCGCCCCCCACTTCCACTTACATCACCTTCTTGCTAGCCACTCTTAAACCAAAACGTCTTATGGGTATAGTTTATGAAGTTTGGTTCACCGCGTGTTTCTTAGCCACCGAAGTTATTATTAATAGAAACATAATTACATGTATTGCGTTTGTTTCGGTTGTTCTCTCATAAAATAATTTTTATTCATAATGAACAAATATCCCAATACGACTTTTCTATGTTGCAAACATTTCTTTCATTTAAAAAAAAATAGATCGAATTTAAACACTACCGTTTTTTTAAAAACATTTTGTTGATATTGCTGAATTGGTTTTGGTTCTTCTGATGTAAATTCCTCTCCTTCCCTAGTGAGGTGCAGTTCAACATTCATTTAGAAAGAAAACAAAGAGTGTAGAATGTTACCAGCAGGTTTCCAAGCTCGTCAGACTTTGTTTAGGACAGTACACCTAACTAAACATCCCAAGATACCTGAGACCATCACTCAATGAATTTGGAGCTGGAGAACTCATCGATTGAATAAATTGGATTTGAGTTGGTTTTGCTCAACATCCAAAGCCAGCGCTATAGGTTCATTGTGGATGCGCCCCAAGACTATGATCTGACAATTTTACGTGCTGTTAAACAGACGCATTGTGGGGAGACCTCTACTCCTGTCTCAGCCGGTCGCATTAAAAGTGAAGTTGGATACTGTTCATCTATATAGTTAGCGCTGTAACATGCGCAGGTAATTTTTCTATGCAGGAAATAAATAAGACTTCACTACAACTGAACTATGGTTAAAAAACTATTTCGTTCACCCTAAAACCATGACAAACGGGAGACACGTTGTTTGAGAAGGTTTTTGATTTTGTCCCCCGTTTTTTTCTTAAGTGAAGGGTTTTGGTTTGGCTTAGGAGAAACTTATTATCATTGGTGTCTCAATAAAGAAAAGGATAGGGGCTGAGAAGAAAGCTGACACAGTAATCCTAAAAAAGATACAAACGAGTATCAGGTAATATTATTATTAAACAAAAAGACAATTGTACTGGTGAATCAATTTGCGGTGGTTTATTTTTCAATTGTGTCAAACAAAAACACCTGTTGCACTGAGGACATGAAGCTTACAACAGTTAAGAGCACAATATCAAATAATAAATACAGTTTTGTCAAACAATCGTGTAAAACAAACAGCTGAATGACGCCATTGTGTATAACGTTAATATGATTAATAAACATAATGGCAGTAGTGTGTAAACATGTAAATAATTTAGAGCAATACAGGGGTTTTCCATATAAAACTTACACTTTTCTTCTTTTATTGAACATTTCAATGAAAGGTAAAAGCCTGCTAAGGGCCATCAGTGTGCAGGTTCTGTACGTGTATATGAGATGTGCTTTGTTTAAGCACTCTCCTTTCATTCCCCAAACCTGTCCTCCTGGCGATATTACCTCACAGGTTCCAATACACTAATTCATCATGAGGAATAATCAAAAAGTTATCTGGTTTCAGGAATAATCTGAGAAACAAAGTAAGAACTAAAGACAAATATGATCAAATAATAATTTTGATTTTCTTCAAGATTTCAAAGAAAAGCAGTTTGTTGTAAGGCTAACCTCTCACAGTATTTTATATTGATGCAAGCTACTTTTTATAATACAATAAAACAAATAAAATACAGTGATCTAAGTAAAGGTCTATGATAAGATAAATTATTTTGAATAAACGGCTTCATAAAAGTTGCAAGTCCAGCCTGTCCTCAAAATTGATAAGTAGTGTGACAATTACCTGAAAACATAAGTAGAAAAAACAAGAACTTACAATCTGATTTTCTTAGCGAGAAGTAGAAATAATTAGGCTTGGTCCAATAGAGCCAAAATCCTAGGAAATAAAAAAATTCTTATGAAAAGAATGGAATAAATAATGTTTGAGTAATCAAAATACATTTATGAATAAAAAAGTAAACAAAAACGTAAGAGAATGCATGTTCTTGTAATTTTTTTTGTACAACTTATAAATGTAAAATATCATAAAACCCTTGTTTCCAAGTTACAAAATATAATAAAGCTATAAATGTATATATAACAGTAAGGCAACAAAAGTAAACTTCAAAAGCAACGTGCATACAGAAAAATTAAATAACAGAAACAAGTAAAATAAAACATGAACAACAGAACAGCAGCAATTTTTTCAAGTTCTTGTTTCTTGAAAAGTAAAATCTTATTTTCTACCTAATAAGCATTGCTAAGTTGAGACATAGTAAACTCTACACTAACTCCAATTTGAGGTTTACCATACAAAAAGTCTTTCTGGACTAAATATTAACTCCTGTAATGGAAAACAAAGTAAAAGAAAATAAAAACAAAAAAACAAAACTGAAATTAAGAAATGATATGTGCTACAAACTTAAAAAATAAAACTGCAGTCTTTGGACAATGAAATATGCCAAGCCACCTCATAATTCCAAGCAAGCCAAGAGTATCAAACCATGATTTATTTTTTCCAAGAGTTTTTTTTTTCTTTTTCCTCTCTGCGAGACATAATTAACAGGACAGAGTCAAGATATGAACAGAATGTTTAATAACGTTAGTGAATAAGAATAAAATGGATATAGTAAGAGAGAAAAATGCAAGTATGCCACGTGCAACAAAACTAAATACATATAAAAAAAATAATCAGCAAACATTTTATGCAGATCAAGATAAACACAAAAACAATAATATTATCATTAAATTTGATACATAAATGCCAAAAAAAATATTAAGAAAACCCCCCTGAACAAACACAGAAAACAGCAATTGCATGAAAAAATCACATGCCTGAAAATCAGCTCTGTTCCCAAAATGTTCAACCACAGAATGCACATCAACAGCTGTATAAACAAACTTATAGGCAAAAATAAGGAGATTTTTCATCTGGTCCATCAGTTAAGAGTCAGTTTATTCACTGAGCTAGGCTTGACCCCAACATGTTCTTACAGGTGTGTAGCAACCACAAGTAAATAACAAACATTCACAAGCCTTGGATGGAAAAGAAAACTGCTTCAATTAAAGAAAAAAAAATACAGGAGGTAGTGCAAAAAATATCTCCAAGATCATGTCTGTCTTTTTATTTCGATTAGAATTTAAATGCTATTTGTATTCAATTAAAGTTAGCCTTTGCATTAATTTTACACCATTTTTCAAAGTTTTTGTAAATTATTCACAGCACAGTAAAGGGAAAAACAAATTATATTACTTAGGAATGTTTGTATTGCAGCTTTTGTGCCCGGTCCGTTACCAGTTTGGGGAACCCGGTAAGAGGGGGCCTATCGGACAACCAGGAGGCCGCGGAGAGAGAGGGCCACCTGGGCCGCCAGGAAAGACGGGGGCCGAGGGGCCTCGTGGACTCCAGGGGCCGCGCGGAAGGGATAGGTAAGATTGGGGTTGGTTGGTTGGTTGGTTGGTTGGTTCCTCAACGTCCAGTGTCAAAACTAGGCTATATTGCAGACAGGTCCCTAGAGTAACCTTTGACATTTTTAGGTGCTGCTACACAGAGACAATACGGGGACATGTCACATCTGCTTACAATAAATTGACACCGAACCAACCAGTAGGGGAGGGAATCTGATCTTAGGTTTGAACTGGGTACCTCCTTATTTGGAGCCAAACAATCTACCATTTGCACAAGCTGCCTCACCAAACCCCTTTCTCTAAGGTTGAGGATAAAGTTTATACGGGTTATATTAATCGATGCAGCCTTATCATCCTGAGATTATTATTTGACGCTCCTAGATTTCCGATTTCTGAAGAATCTTAAACACAGAACTGATAGAGTATTTAGTGGAGATTCGACCAGCGGACCTCCTGTTTCTCATCTTAAGTAGATAACCAACTATGGTACCTATATCGTTGATGGATCTGAACCCTAACTATTTATGTTGGGTATGTAAATAGAGCGGTAGAATAATGAGCAGGGGATCGAAGTTCAATCACCAGTTCTTACTTTCGACATGGTGTATAGTGCAGTAGCATAAAATAGGATGAGTCTTCGTCTGAGAGACCATATTATGGTCCCAGTTGTGTACGTCTAGGTCTTCGCCCTTGCTGTGAGGGCATACAGATGGCTTGTTTCCTAACGTTAAAAATCAACACTAGTCTATATGGCGGGCGGGTTTACAAACTAACATCTGACGTGCTGCCACATACGGACAGTTTGGGAATATGAGGATTCTCCGGTCACGTGACAAACCCACCCAGAAAGGGACGAAACCCGACAAATAATTTTTTTTGCCCAATTGGGGGTTTGAACTGGGTGCTTCCCAATCTGGAGCACAAACGCTCTACCACAGGTAAATCCAGTCGACTATTATTGAAGGTCTCTGTATGTCCCCAGCTCTGTGCAAGGTCCTCCAGGCCCACAAGGACCCCCGGGACCTGTCGGAATTCCCGGAGCTCCGGGAATAACCTGGAAGACACAAAACAAATTTAAGCTATGAATTGCATCTATAAAAAAGTTTTAAAGGTAAACATCAAACACAGTTGTTGCATCTGATAAAAGAAAATGACACACATGAAAGATTACAACTAAAAAAAACACAAAAAACCTACACATGAAACACTAGTCCTCCAATCATAGCAAAGAATTTTTTTCTGTGAACAATTTTTTTAAAAGTAAATGAACAAAAAAAAAAAAAAAAAAAAAAAAAAAAAAAAAAAAGAAAAATTTTGTCATAAATACATTTCAACAACAATAACAACAACAAAAGTCAAATTCGGAAAACATTTGTCTCCAATTTTGTATTAAAAAAAAAATCCAGTTGGAAAAAACCCAGAAGAAGATAAAAAACAGCGTTAAGTATTTTTCTCTGTCAAACTCCTCTTTTAGGCTTATGCCATGAATCACTCTGCTTTATATAAATAAATGTTTATTTGCACTGTACAAAAACAGATAAATCAACTTTAAGAACAGATGTCCTTCATTTAAATTAATACTGAGATAAGTTGGCAATGTAATTGTGGCGAAAACTTTGAACACTTTACTTAAAGATGTTTCATAAGTGTGCTTGAGGAGCAAAAGCATTTAACAATTTTAAGTACACATAGAGCTTTTTTAGGGGGGGGGGGGGGAAGCCAATACAATGTAAAAAAAATTGCACAAAAAAAAATATCTTTTTGATAAAATGTAAGAAAAAAAAATCAACATAATCTTTAACAAAATAATAAATCATGATATAAATCAAAATGCTGGCTGCACTGTTTTATGAAGTTTGAAAAAAAGTGATGAATTTAAATACCAGCTGTCTCTGTTTATTAAGATTGAAAATGCCCAAAAATATTTAAAAAAAATGTTTTAAAGAATTTAAAGAGCACAATCAACGAATACATTGAAGCAGACAGCAAAATTGTTGTACCATAAAGCATTAGTTCTCTTCGGAAAAAAAAATGCTTATGTACTAGTTTAGAAAGCAAAAACTTCACTCTGCACTGTAGGCTATAAGTAAAAGGAAATTATTTAGAAATACTTCGGCTTCCAATGATTTGAAAGATACCTTACTTAAATTTGAACATGGGAACTTAATAAAAGCAATGAATGATATCATTTAACAGAAAATAGTGAATTAAAGAAAAAAAAAATCCTGCACATGAAAAAAATAATTCAATTGCCAAAAACAAACAAAATGAGCTAACAAAACTTCTATTTCCAGCAATGGTTACAAAAATAAAGTTTGTTTTATCCACTCAGCGTTTTGGCAAATCACCAAATAATAATAAAATCCCAAATACATGTAAATAAAAGACACCATTTGAACATACGCACGATAATTTGTATTACATGTACAGACCACTATGGCAAATATACAAACTGCTACAGATTCATAAAAAAAGACAAATCAAGAAAACAAAGCAGTGCAGCTAATGGGAAAACACAACCTATTAGTATAGTCCCTTTGGCTTATTTAGTTGGGACACCAGACCACATTAATTTGTTTTGATCATTATGTTTGCCTCCCTAAGACAATAAAGTTACGAGCAAAAATGATAAATATTCGAAAATTTCAATGATCAAAAACCTTGTTTCAGTTAGACACTCAAACCCAAATACCAAAGATGCAAATTTCTTTCTTTTATAAGTAAAAAATCTTTAGTTTACCATTAAAGCACCATGAGCATTATAATGGAATACGATATCAAATAACATGCTGTAAAAGTATTATTTCTACAGTAACTGTTGAAGTGTTTTAAAATACTGAAACAGTTCTAAATAGCTTAAAAAAAAAAAACAAAAAAAAAAAACAACTAATCCTCTGTTCACTCAGACAATGGAAGGCTTTGAGCCCAGAGCATCTTGCAGATGAATAATGGTGTTGTGCCTGTAATAAGCAGTAAATAAACAGATAATTTGTATCAGCTCTTGCCAAATGTTAAGTGAAATTATTTTAGTTTCTAATCTCAAAACTACAAAACTAATGATATCAAATTTAAAATCTGCTTTCTCTGAGCAACACACCTAGAACAAGTTGCTTGCTTTGGCACAGAAGCAGTATGTTCGTAGATATTATGATTTATAAAGCTCATAGAATCTACCTTTATATTGATAAAGTACATGGCTAAACCAAACCCTATTTCATGAATTTAAATTTGAAAGTATTCTGATGATCTCATCTGCTAAATACTACAGTGGACCTCGGATCATATAGCGAAGCCAGTTGGCCAGCTGCAAAACCTTGTTGCGTGCGAGGTTTCGTTACAGGCAAGATAGGATTAAATATAATAGGTTTGATTTACTGAGACGTCAACTTACAATAACTTTTAGTGTTTTTACTGTCTTTATCAATTTAAAACAGCTTTGCCATATCACCAAGTGATTTTAATTCCATTAGGTAAAATTTTTAAAAAAAACAACAACAATTATTTGTCCATGTTCTATGAATAAAAATTGGGGTAATCTTGAGTTTCAGTAAAAATTTCAAAAGAAGCTAATGCTGCTCGTGCATGCATGACTGGGTGTAGACTAAACAGAGATTTCCAAAAATCTTGATTGTTGGTACTTTGCATATCCGTATGGCTATCAATATTTGCATGATGAGCATGCTGGTTTACTATATCTCTCCACATTTGAAGCGAACTCAACCTTTGCCCATGTACTTCACTATGCCTGAATTTTTCATAGCTTGGTATTCCCTGAAAATCTGGAAATTTGAACCACTTCTCGAGCCCAGTACTTCGTAACGTTTTCGTTACATCTCTTTGTTAGCACCAAGATCCATTTATAGGCTCTATATTTGGGAAAAAACGGTCCCTAAGATAGTCTTTGTTACGGAAGAGGTTTAGTTGAGTCTGATGCTGTTATATGCTAGGTCCACTGTAATTTCACAATGTTCTAAGAGAGGAATTAATTCAATCAATATTGCAAACAAACATGGAGGTGACTTAAAAAAAAACTGTAAGTTGAAATCAATGCTACCGTACCATTTTTCATTTGTGTTTCATGGTTTCCTGTAATGAGTGATAAAAGGTTAAGATCTCCCGTTATTAAATAAGAATATTTCACAACAAAAGAGTTTCTACTTTCAAAAAATCTTTTCTTTTTGGGCAGATTTGTAGGAGTAAGCCTACAATAACAGACTTTTTTTAAATTTTGTGAACATTTTCAATCTAGAGAACTTATTGTTAAATCGTCCCCATGTAATGTGAAGAACTATTTACCAAAGAATAATTAACAAAAGTTGAGAGATTTCACAACTGCCTTCTCAAGTACAGTCTCTTATCACAGCAATCTGACGCAAAAGTCTTGTTTCACAGGCATATACTGGCTCTACACAGAGAAAAAGTAGCAGATATATCTGGTATATTGCAGTCTGGAGGAAATCAGAATATAGTCATGTTTTTTTTTTAAATAATTTATATTACAGAAAAAAATATAATATTAAAAAAATCACCCCTTGCTGAGACATAAGAAATGAAAGTCGTTAATGTTCTTAAACAAAAATAATTCTCAAAAATTAATAATTTCTGTGACATATTTGATTTCAATGCATTAATACACACATTCATATCCCACAACACTATGCAAAAAAAAAACAATAAAAAAAGTTTTTATTTATCCAGGAGAACACAATCTTGTGCATTTTTGTTGTAAATCAATTATCACAACAGAACATTACAACAAAATCCAACAAAAAAGAAAATATTGTGTGAGTACCTCTGTAGTTTAACAAAAAGGAGACAACCAAAATTTAAAGGAGCAAATGTGCAACACTTTCTTGCTAATAATGTCAGTCTAACATTCATGTCACAATAAAATAAAGGAAAAAAAAAACAACAACTCAGTCACACTTCTCTCAGTGAAGCACCATTCATATCACAATAAAGGAAAGAAAACCCCCCCAACAAAAACTAAATTTAAAGGAGCAAATGTGCAACACTTTCTTGCTAATAATGTCAGTCTAACATTCATGTCACAATAAAATAAAGGAAAAAAAAAACAACAACTCAGTCACACTTCTCTCAGTGAAGTACCATTCATATCACAATAAAGGAAAGAAAACCCCCCCAACAAAAACACAGTTCTTCCAGATGAAGTAGACGCCCAATTACCAAAAGATTGGCTTTGAGAACAATCAGCAATTTTGAAAGCTTTCAGAGCAAGTTTCAGATCTTTGGAAGCAACATAATTGACTTTAAAAAATTCAATACAATTTCATAGTAAAGTTGGTGAAAGTGATCTTGAAGTAGACCTCTTTTAAAAAAATGCCCTATCTGGATGCATATTATTATATATGAAAACCTGTTAATAACTAAAGCAAAAAGTTGGACTTCTGTGAAGCTGTGTATAGCTAAAATTACAATGACCCTAAATTCATGGTAGAACCACATCAGGTGGATATAAATGCAACACACAACTATACAATTCCATTTTCCCCTCTTCATCTTGATAAGTTTTAACCCTTTATTGGTGACATTACCACTTTCAATAATTAATTGACCATTATGGTTATCCATTTTAACAGGAAAAGAGGAATAGAATTGCTTCTTCTATCAACTATAATGTTGACTTAATGAAATTCATGGCTAAGACAAAAATTTAATTAAAATAATTTGCTCTAAATAACTGAAATGATCATACAAGTAAGTAGGATACGTTTGTGTACATTTGATATCTTTAGGATATCTCAAACACTTTTAACGAATTGAAATCTGTGGCAAAAAAAAAAACCAATGTTATCACAATAAAAAAAAAGCTGTGCTTCATTTGACAAAGTTTTCTTCCTTTCTCTAGCACCACTAATATTTGCTATACAAAATTAATGAAAACAAAAATAAAGTGTATTTCTAGCACTAAATCATATAAGTAAATCATAGCTGTTAAGTAAGAACACCTACACAGATTTGGGTTGGACAAAATTTTGCTCAGCAAAAGATAAAGGCTAACAGTAAAAGTTTATTTGAAAACCTTAAATAATTAATAAACTAGTTCACAAAAGTATCAAACAAGTACAGTGTGTACATCTATCGACAGAAAATTTGATGCCATATTTTATAAATGATCAATTGGAAAATTCCTTAACCAGCTCACTAAAATAGTTGAGAACAACATTTCTGATGCTGATGGGATACTTATTAGATCTATTAGTATAAATAAAAGAAAAACGGATTCTTCATAGAGAAATCCAAGCTCTGAGTAAAACCAGTGCAAAATATTCAACATTCTTAGAAAAACGCCAGGAAAATGTTCAGTTCCAAAACACACATCCCAAACTTTGATTAACAAAATGTAACTTATAGGAAGCAGCAGACTGCAGCAGAGCCCACTGGAATTAAAGCCTGGCCAAACTGGGGGTACTAAGATATAGATGAAGTCTCATTTTTTCTCAGCTTGTTTTCCATAACAAAAGAGTTAAGAACATTAAAACATTTACAGTTCTGCTTTTGAAAGCAAATACATTATACTGAAAAAGGAGCATATGTAACAAATTTTGTGAATTTTTGCACTGGAAGCTTATTAAGATAAACTTCAGAAATATGTCATGGTTCTATTAAACCGATAGTCAGAACTATCAGCTAAGAGTTAAGAAGCTGCTTTTAAATGCTTATTCGTTCTGCTGGGAACTACAGGGTATAACAAATTACTCATTAATCACTGTCTGAGTCTGGCTCCTCCAGGCTGATTTGTTCCATGCTGCTGATGAGTCCCTGCTTCATGGCATGCTCTAACACGGCTTGGTGGCAAAACACATACTGGTCAGGCATCTGGATGGAGAAGGCACGCTGAGAGCGAATCTTCCTCACAGTCTCCCTGACATCCACCGTGCCCACATCTTCCAGTCGACGCAAACAGATGTCCACAGTGATGAATGTGCCTGAAAACGTAACGCATTAGAAAATATATATGTCAAAAGTAGACAATATGATAAAAAATATGACTAAAAAACAAACAAAGAAAAAAATAAAAACAAACAACTTACTGAAGTACAAAGATTGAGATGCAAAGCAATCCATTTTTAAAGCATTGATTTTGAATTGAATAACCAAAACTGTGAGATCAAAATTAGGCACATGTTAAGGTATTGAGCCAAATGATCTGCAGTCAAACCTTTTAAAACAAAGACTTAATGGCTAAAACCAGTGATAATTTTTTAAAAAATGTATTAACCAGCAGCCAGTGCATATTTAATGTACACATCATCCTTTAAAATTGTTAGTTTCACCTGAAGAATATTGAAAAAACCGCATTGAAAATTTGTCGTAAGAATTTAATTTTGCAACACCCCTTCCAAAAGTTTGCATTCTAAGAGCTAGAAAAAAAAAATAATTAAGCAAGTTTTAAAGTGATATTGCATTGTATTCCAAACATTGAAATTAAGAGTTCACTTTAGATTTGCAGCATTCCTTTCCTAAAATTTAAATGGATCTGATATTCTTTTTTACTGTGCCAAAGAAAAAAAAACCCTCAGGATTTCAGTTAAGGTAGGCTGAGAGGTTTATTTGAGCTATCTCAAATCAGAATCTAAATTTATAATCCATTTTGATGATAATCTGGTGGACAGGGAATCATACATTTTATTATATGGAAATTTGGTGTTTGTTTATGGTCTGCTCAGGCAAAATTTCAGGTAACTTTAAAAGACTTAAGTGTAAAAAATAAGCTGGTTTCCCTCTAATTTGCAAGCAAAGGGGCTGAATTCTCCTGCTAAGAAAAGCGTGTGCTATTGGTGACAGCAAAGTGTGAAGTGACTAGATCAGCGCTGTGTGTCTCTCATCTTAGCAGGGAGTGGCTGGCGGCAAATGAGATGAAATTATAAAAGAAAGTATACATAAACAATAAGAGATCAGAAAGTCATTTATTCTGAGTAAAATCTTATGAAAATGTCTGTTGGATGAAAACTATTACTTGCCTGTTCTGCCAATACCAGCACTACAATGGACTACTATAGGGGGACCAAGAGGATGGCCTGTCCATTCACTGCCCACTTCTTTTGTAGCAGACTCCTGGACAGCTCTCACTTTGAACAAAAAGTCCAGGAAAGGAGCAGCTGGGGGCACTCCATAGTCAGGCCAACTTGTGAACTGCAGATGTACCAGTTCTCGAGACTCACCAGTCTACAGAAAAGACAAGGAACAAACCTTTTATACATAAATGAAAAAAAAATTGGTTAAGAAGGACTTCATGGACATATGTATGTCCCCATAAACGCCCATTTACCTTTTATGATCTGAAACTTCAGGCAATAGCATTTGATATGATGAATCCTATGAACCTTGAATTAAACAAATGTTCACAAATTCTAATTGATTCCTTTTACTAAAGGCACACCATAAGTTGTCTGCAGCAATTTTATGTCTCTTGGCTAGCCTATGAGGTTTGAATGTGGTTAAAGTCATGTTGGTCATGGCATTCAATTTGCATTGACATTATAAACAAGATGCAAAAAAGCCCCAGCAACATAAAAAAAACAAAACAAAAAATACATCAGGTATTTGAGCTATATTCTTTCCACTCACAATATAAAAGTAGCATTCTATGATAACTGACTGTAAAGCAATTCAAAAAGATTGATATGGTTTTGACAAAATATAAGATGATTGCTTTTCAGATTTGTAAAACTAGAAACTAAGAACAAAATGTGCATTAAACCATTTATTTAATATCAAACAACAAGTGGTTATGATGCATCTTTACAAATTCTCAGGTTTAAATAAAGACACTCAAATAAAAAATCTTATTATAGTACAGGTGAATGAATGTGTTACTTAAGAGCTACTATTTACATTTGTATTGTGTAGCATAAGGTGGGACTCTGTGAAGTCTTTGCCTTCGATAATACTGTTGTTGTAAACAATAAATTCTTGAAATTGTTCATCAGAATCTGCTTCATTTGGCCAGTATTGCCCACACTTCATTCTTGATCTTTCTATCGTTCTATAGGAAAAGGAAGAAAAAAAGAATAGAAAAAAAAAAAATCATGTAAAATTGAAAATTATGGATAACTCTTGTTCTGCCATCATTAAATTGTTAAAATGCACAAAAGGGAATGAATCCATGCAAGTGACTCTTTATTTTCAATTTGTGTCATAAAAATAAACAAGTAATTTACAAATTGATTCACTTCTCTTTCTTTGTTTGAAAAGACCCATGGTTCCACTGAAGAAGTCCTGTTCATGTTGTAAATATTATTTTAATTTTGTAAATTTGGGCATAGCACTTAAATAATGCAATTTGTCCAGTTTGTTAGAGTTCATTCAAGGTAGAGTCGATTGACATTTCAGTGGCACTAATTATGCCCCTATGAGATCTTTTCCTCTTACCAAAGTTTACCTATCTTTACAAATCAATGCATTTTGACGACTGGTATGAGTGCCTTGCAATGCTTTGCAACAGCTGACTGAAGGCCTACAGTTACAATCTTAAAAAAATAAGAAATAAAATAAAAACAACTCAGGCTACCTATGAACGTGAAATTTCATGATATAATTATTCTATAATAACTGATCACTTGTTTGCAGACCCCAGGCTCATTTTCTTCTCGTCCCATTAGATCCCGCTTTTCTTGTCTCCTGAGGGGTGGGTTCTTAGCCGGAGACCACAATACCATTAGACCAAATCTGATGATCTCTAGACTATCAACACTAGACCACGGGAAATGTTACCTTGTAGTCATGACTATCACTCTGGTTTTATTATGCCACACCATTCTCCAGAAATCAACAAAAGTCTTCGGCAAGGGTCCTTTGGAGGAATATAAAAATTAATTTCACTTTATAAAAACACATGATTCGTATTATTTAAATAAATGACTATTAAACTAACAATAAAAGAATATATCTAATTAAAAAAAAACAGAATACACAAGCTGTTTAAATAAATGACTATTAAAACTAACAATAAAAGAATATATCTATTAAAAAAAACCCAACAGAATACACAAGCTGAATAAATCTTAATTATTGGTTGTATTAGGTCAACTGGTTGAATTGAGTTTAATTGTAACTTCAAAACAAGACTAGTTGTAAAGCATAGCTGACTGAATCCATTTTTTTTTAATAAGTGTGTGTTCTTCATTAGCACTCTAATCTAGTTTAATTTCCTTTTTGTTTTATGCAGATCTCTATTCAAAAGTTAAAAAATAGTACAAATCGGTTACACCGAGAGCCCTGCACCATCTACTTTACCTTGAGTTGAAATATATGCATTTTTTTGCATGTACCCATCAACAAAATTGGCATTGATATAATCAGTGGACAGATCTTCCTCAGTAACTGGAATAGTCACACGACTGTGGTCATAGCATAAAACATCTGTGTATCTATTTTTTGGGAGGTTTGCCTTGAGCCTGCACAAGAAAAAGAATGTAAGCGGCAAGATTGAAAGGAAAACTCATAATATGTTTATTAAAATTAAATTCTGAAAAAAAAAAAGATGTGAGTCTCCAATAAATAAAAGGCCAGAGATGTATTATGGTTTCATATCATACTTGACTTGCCTCCATTACTTTTAATATTAACATTTCAATTTTTGGCATTGCCATACAGCTGTCCTAAAAAAAATTAACTTTCTTGCATGACAAAGTAAACCCAAGTGCTAGGTTAAATGGACATTTAATTTTTAAGTGCTCTGAACCTTAACAAACATAACATTTCTATTTTGCTAAAAACAGAAAAAACGTTCTTACTGAATCAAAATTGTGCAAACTCACTTGCTGGTATTGAAAGTTCCACTTGGCGCTTCCATCTTAATAGATCCGTATTCTTGGAACAGGCCTTTCCGCTTCAAAGAATTTACCTTGTTTAAGAGCTCCTGAATGTTTACGCCATTACAATCTGGCATATGTATTGAATCATCAAGAATATTTGATCCCGATGACAAAGGTCGCTTTTTTCTGGGCATGTCATCAACGGGAGGTTCGTTAACAGTCGATTGATCAGGCAAACCTGTTCTGGAATCAGATGTTTTTCTTTTGCGACTGATAGCAGTTACACTGTCTTTATCTTTAAGTCCTGTTTTATCTTTAAAAGTCTCATCCATATCGTCTACATCCTCTTTCTCTTTTTCTTTGTATTCATGTGTGTGCTTCTCATTCACTGTGTCTTTGGAACTCTCAGAATCAAAATCACTGATGTGGTTATCCATGTCGGTTGATCCGCTGCGAGACACAGACCTGCAGCGACCGTCCGGTCCAGTCGGGCAGGCAGCGAAATATGAGCTAAGATTCGGCTGCTGGTTGGTGGCGCACTGATAGCACATCTGTAGCCAAACTTGGTGGCATGGGACTTGGCTTCCACCTAACTGGATCGGCAAGCTTTCTTTTGGAATAAATGATATCAGTTCTCCTACGTTGACGGTGTAAACCTACAATAAAAATTACAGAAAATATGAAATATTAAAAAAACACAATCTAGCTATTTTAAGGATAAGCTGGGAGATGTAAATAGCACTGTTTAAATATGAATATATTGCATTGTTCAGAGATGTGAGACATAAAAAAAAAATCAAAACTACTGTTCGTATTATCACAAAAAAACTAAAACAAGACTTAAACCTTGACATACATGACATTGTATATTTAAAAAAAAAACCCACACCCCAAAAAGCAAACAAAGAACAACGGATTTTTAATTGAACTGGCATGGCTCGAGAATCCACATACTATCAATATCATCAGATATAATAATTGAAGTGGAACATTAAAGAAAAAGTATGTGTATTACATAAATCACACCAAAAATAATCTCTATTTTCATCAATAGTAATATTTTGGTCTTTTTCCATTTAAGGCATTTCTTTTATTTAAATCACTTTTATCCAGTAAATGACATTTTTCAGCAGAAAGCTCTCTCCTAGTTGGACACCTATGTTCCAAAGGAGGGTCTCATACGGCGACAGAATCCCAGTTTTGAAAGGCTGAAATTTTCAGATCCTTTAGAGAAATGGAAATAAAAAAACAACA
This sequence comes from Elysia chlorotica, assembly GCA_003991915.1. Classification (NCBI taxonomy): domain Eukaryota; kingdom Metazoa; phylum Mollusca; class Gastropoda; family Plakobranchidae; genus Elysia; species Elysia chlorotica. The sequence continues at coordinate 153,718 of RQTK01000210.1, read as the reverse complement.
GAACCGGTTCCACCCCTGACATACCAAGCTACATCCTTTTCATGCCACACAAATGTGTAGATGAAAAAAAAAAAACCATTAAAAATAAACCTTAACAACTAGCGACAGTAGTAGTCATATATTGTTTTTCATCGAAAAGATAATTTAAACACTTACCCGATCCCTTAATTTTTCCTTCACAAACAGTCGAAGGATCTTAAATGGGGCCTTAAACCACAAAGGCGCTGTTACAATGAGAACTTTTTTCAGCCTAGCTGGGTATGCACCCTGTAAAAGAAATAAATTCAACATCTGTACATACTGTGTCCGCTTACAAGGACAGGAAAATCTTTTTTTTTTAATCACAATATACTGTAACCAGCAAAGTCGATATGATAAAATTAGGAAAAAAAAATTCATTAAAATCGGCCAGAACAGCCTAAAAGGTACTAATAGCTTATCTAACAATGGAAATGTATGTATTAAGCGGTACGCATCAAACATGTTGCAAATTATGAAATACTATCAGACACGAAAAGGATTTTATCTTTACCTTTAAAAGGCTTAGAATCTTTATGCTGAGGTCATAGTCAAAGTTTGCATACTTTGATTCTGTCATGTCATAAACAAAAACTAAACCATGCCGTTGAGTGTCGATGCTGAAAATAAAGCAAACAATTAGACTAGTAAGGCAAATGAATTTTTCTGTTAAGTCTGAATACATTCATAATAAGGTCAACATATATACATTTCTGAGACAGTGAACAATAAGATCTTAAAAAGGACATGCTTTTGTGAACAATGTTTAGTTTTTATATTTTGTAGCAGATTTTCCTTGAGATACATAATAGTCACAATAGACGTTGATTTTTTATATTAAAAATGTTTTGCTTGTTTGTTTTATATAGAAATGCACAACTCTATTGTTCTACTTTTTGCCCTTCCTAAATTACTGACATTCCATGCCTCTTTTTAAAACCATAGAGAACTACCTGATACTGACACATAAAGTTTACTGAGTCATTGAGGAGGACATTTAAGGCATTAATTCTACCTTTAACACAATTTTTTTCCTGAGTTCTTTGTCCATGCATGCATTTAAGATGATGGCTGTTTTATCATAGGTGAAATATACTGTATAAGTGACAATTTTTTGCTGTAAAACAAGAGTCTTCTTAACTAGTGCAATATAATTGTTTTGAAAATGTAGATTTTGAGCACATGCAGCATTTTATCTGAAATTTCTTTGCATTTTATATCATTGTTTAAATTATGTAAAAGTTCTTCTGTGTTACTTTATAAATAAAATTTAAAAAATTGGACTGGAAATTTCATATGCTCCTGTCTGATGGTTTTTGAGAAAATCTGTAACGTAAAGCAGACTTAGTCATATAAAATCAAAGCCCAAGAGAGGATAAGCATGGAATATAAAAACAAGGTTAAAGTTAAGAAGCTGACCAGGCGTGTCTAGTTAAGCACTAGAATGTGAAAGGTGATATGTGTATTTTAAAAAAAATAAAAAATAGTCAAGAGTCAGGTAAGATTCCAGGTTTACCTAATGACTGCATTAAAATAGACAAGTGATCTTCTCTCTCTCCACCTACAACTTGATTTTGTGCCCAAATCTACCTAGCCCCACATAAAACCCCAGCAAGTGACAGACAATATGCAACTATTTTAGATTTATTTTACACTTGCGCCGCCAGCGTATGTTGGGTGAGAGACAACAGCTTGCGACGCCGGGCTAACACCTGTGAATATACATACTGCGGTAAACGTTTGCACTATGTTGAGCACCCATTTTTTCCTGCTCACGGCTTGCGAAAATGCACAGATTCCGTTCAATTTAGTTCTGAGCAATAAATAGGCAGACACCTGACCAGCGACGATCACCCTCTCACGAGGCGACATCGGGAGATTAATAATGACTTTTCACCCGATGCAGGTGCGAGCGATTGCCTGTGCTCATTTTTACAGGAAAATTTTCAAAACTCAACACTTTATTTTATTGCGCAGTTTAAATCATGCAGATTAAATCTTTGTTTTATTTTCATAAGTTATTTTACTAAATATAAACATTTCCGGGGAACTAAATTTCATATGGAAAGGTATATGCTGTCTAATGTTATAACAACTTTAATTGGTTGATGGAAATCCAGAATTATTACCATGATTGTTATTTTAAATTTAAGTTTTTATTTACTTTGTAACCATAGAGAAAATACAATTTTATATCAACAGAATTGTATATTCTTCTTGTTTACAAAGATATAAATTTTGTGTGCTGCACGTGGATGGCTAAAATGTAGTGTTCCATTTTGTTGAAAACGGACAAGGGTGCAAGATTTACGGGCTTAAAGCTTGCTGCTCACAAACTAAAGTGAACATAATTTGTCGCCGTGTGCTCTCGATTCAAAACTTTAAAACACATATTTTTCTAAAATGCCTCTATGGGTATAGACCCAAGAAGTATGTTTAGTCTCAGATAGTCATAAAAGGTCATAATAAAAATAATTTATGAAATAGGCTTAGTTATACATTTTTGAAATATTTGAAAATTTAGCTATGCACATAGCCACTGGGCATAATTTGACCCAGATAGCTGGTCAAGCCAGTTAAAGTCAAATAAAGTCTGTAATAGCATGATGTTCACGTCAGTTAATGAAGATAATATTTGTAGGAGAGAAACTGTTTCTTGGTTACCAAGAAGGAACATAAACAATGGTCTGACAATTCATTTTTGAATTTACTGTCACAGAGTCACAGTGCAAGGATACTAGCAGATTTCTGTCTCTGCTGGTAAAATTATTCTGACATTGTCCCAAACAGTATAAGACAAAATCTGTAAATAAATTTATCAGATGGTTGAACTGAAGCTTCCCATATAGAAGTCCAAAACTCTACCTCCAAAGCCAGCTCACTATGATGTGCCGAGGATTTTTACATTAAAAAAAATTCTCACAAGTATTCAGCTACAAAGGGGTTTATAAATCACACTTGTTTTGTCAAAAGCATGACTGTTATCATTCTAAGCTGCAAATGTAAAGAAAATATCTGCATTTATTAGCATATCACACCAGCAGTTAATGTGACGGCTATTTTAAAGTAACATTAGAAGCATTAGCAGCAGCATTAGTAGATGCATAGTTGTGGTATATACTATAAATAATCTTGCTACTTTTTATTATCATTATTATTTAATACGTCAATGATCATTACCAATTAACATTTCAACTTGGCATTAAATTATCATTTCAAATACTATCTTTTATTGCTTGTGTGTAAATTATTCAAGGAAACAAGGGTCAAATTATTTTTCTTAACTTTTCACTCTCAAATATCAAACAGTGAAAAAAAAAATCTACTCGATCATATTTAAATAACCCCCTGCTAAAAATGTTTCTTGGTAAATAAAGATAAAATGAAAAGTTGGATTATAGTGAGTGGATTTATGGGACTGAAAACAAAAGTAAAAAAAAAAAAGAAAAAAAAAAAAATGATGAAAGGCTAAAAAAGTTCTACCTTTCAAGTGCTGCATCCAACTGGTAGACTAGAGACTTCAGCACCACCTGGTGGGTGGTTTGAGGAGGGTAGTGAAGCCGGGCAGTGAACAAGGCTACAGCAGCACAAGTCCTGTCTCTCCCTGGCTGAAATGGTTAGGTACAGCTATTAAATCAATACTCCTTGATATAGGTTATTGCAACCTTGAAAAGGACATCCATAAATAAGACACACACTATGTTTCTTTTCATGATTTCTCAACATCAGTAGCATCAGCAACTAGGCTATTTTGAGGACTGAAGAAGTTACAAGATATCATGACTAATGAGTCTATAGCTTTTTGTTTTGCTGTCACGTCTTTTGATAAGAAAGGCCATGGATAAAGTTGTGAAGATTCTGTCTTGTAAATCAAATTATTTGAAGACTCAAGAGTGTCATGCATAAATGTTCCATTAAATCAAAACCAGATCCACTGCTACAAGAAGGACAAAAAAAAACATTTTTCCTTAAAAATAATTAAAATAAAGGTTCATGCCTAGTAATATAGGTTAAAAAGGGTATTTTGCTCTTTTTGTAAATAGAATAGAAAATAGTTTACAAGAGCTTTTGTATGTATTTAAGAAAATATTATTACACAGCTATTTTGGTTAAAAGAAAAAAAATACATTATGAATTATTGTGGGAAATTTATAAAAGGAAGTTTCTATTTCAAAGGTGTTAATATCAATAAGTTAAACAAAAAATACCCAAGAAAACAGAATGTAAACTGGTAAAGTAACATGTTTAATTTAATCATATTGAAGTTCAATAACACAAACTTGTCTGCAAACGTTTAATGGATGACTTGTTTTTTTCTTCTTCTAGAAAAGTAAGAAGTTAAAGCTGCCTCAAAATAGTAGAATATATATGAGAATTTACCAACAGAGTGAATTTTCCAGTTTCAAGTTCTTTCTGGATAAACTTATCATTTGGTTCTATCACTTGTAAGTCCTCTCTTTCTCTGGTAGCCTGTAAAATGAAAGGCCAAATGATGAGTGAAGAGTAAGTGAGAGAGAGAGAGAGAGAGAGAGAGAGAGAGAGAGAGAGAGAGAGAGAGAGAGAGAGAGAGAGAGAGAGAGAGAGAGGGAGAGAGAGTAAAAATTAGTTAAAAAAAAGAACTATATATTGATGTAGATCTTGAATCTAGATCTAGGATGTAGCGTGATTGAAATAGCTGAAGATCTTACTTGATAATGGTAAGCCTGTCTTCAGATCAGCTTTAGATTAGATCCAGATTGAATTGTTCTATACTCCATTAAAAGCTCTAAACAATCTGTGTTTTCGTGTCTATGTCCCAAACACAAGCAAATCATATTGAGAGCAAGCTACACAGGACGAAGAAGTCAAAACACCCAGAGTGTGAGTTTCTTTACGCTCTCCTCCCCTATCTTACTGCACTATTTAATCTGCCAAAAAATCTAGATCTGGGTTTATTGACTTTCAGTTTCAGTTTCACCCCCATGAAAATTTCTTGCTCACAACTCTGTGTGTGCTAGCTTCATCTCCCCTCTCTACCACGTAATCCACTTGCGCATCTCAAACCAACGAGCCCTAGAACAGAAAACTGAGAAGTAAGAAAACACCAAATTCTTGACATCACCGGCGCACAAGTGACAAGACCTCCGGGCCATGCTCAGAATGAACATAAACTGATATGGTCTATAAATATACCCGATGTATGATGGTCTAGGTTTAAAAAAAAAAAAGCCAAATAAAAAAAACAACAACCAACCAAACAAACTTGTATTAGATCAACTTCATTATGATGATCAGATAAAAAAAAAAAAGAACACTTTAACTACTCCCATTGCATAGACATTTACTTCTTCCTCTGTATAAAAAAGGTAACAAATAGACTAACAAAGTGGATTTATTTTATTATGCCAGGCACAAAATAATGGCCTTGAAAGCCGAAAAGTAAGTGTGGATGGGCATGATCATGAACGTTACAAATTATCATGGTACTTGATGGATGGATGTGACAATCATGTGCAGGAGATGAGTTCAATCTTGGAGATAACTCATTTTTGTGATACTAAGGAAGAGGACTAAGTATGGCAATTTAAAGTTACAAAATTCTCATATCTGCTTACATGGAATACTAAACCAGGCTGTCAAACAACATGTATCTACTATCTTGTGATATATTTGAAAAGATGTACAGAAGTTTTCAGAGCCAAAAATCAACATTGAATGGGTATTAACAAACCATTATTATATTGGTATGAATCTTCAAAAAGTTGAAACAAGAAATTCTCTTCCTAACTTCAACACAGTACCCACAATTCTTTATAATGCTTATCTGTACTAGAATCATTCATACCATGCATGGTAGTAAAAAAAGAGAAGAGAAACACAAATTGTTATTGCTGACCTCATGTGATGTAAATAATTCAATGGCTCGTCGAAGATCGAACTTCCTTGCCATAAGAAACTTGCATGCAGCACTCCATGATACAGGTGATCTTTGCCGACTTTCCAGGGAAATATTGATTTCCTCTAGAAACTGCTGAATGGTCTGTAACATGTATACAAAATTCAAGGATTTTTTAAAAACAAATTGAACAATGAGATTTTTAGTCATGATTTAAACTCTCTTAAAGAAAAGCCCCCCCCCCCCCCCCCTTTTTTAGGGCACGTTTTCCACCTGCATCATTTCTTACAGGTATTAAAATGACTACATTCGAAAAGAATTGAAATTTGATTTGATTTATAAGTAATTCCTATGTTGGAAACAACATACATTTCTTCTGATCAGGTAAACAATTCCCAGAAATATGACCATGTTTTTACAGACATGGTAAACATGTGGACATGAATCTGTTGATCCAGTAGTCATACAATTTTTGCCAGTTGTCAACAGAGAGAAATGGAAATGCCTATATATCTGTTTTGGTATCTAAATTTAGAAGAACAGAAGAAAAGTGACATCTTTTCTTACTGAAGTGTGTTACAAGTATAATTACTTTAAACATGGCATGGAATGACATTGTATCAAACGCTCTGTGTCTATAAATTTGAAAAGAACTCTTGTCAAGATACACTGACAATGTGAAATTGCCCTAAATAAAAAAATAAATCTCACTGTGTCAATTAAAAAAAGGTCGTTGGCAGACACTACACAGCTCACGTTCAGAAAGTCGAACTTTCTGACTAAGCAGTTCGCATTAGGAAAGTCGAACTTCCTAACTACGCAGTTCGCATTCACAAAGTTGAACTACCTAACTACGCAGTTTATGTTCACAAAGCCCCAAAAACTCGTTCCAACTTGTAAAAACTTGATTCTCCTCAAAGAACAACATGCTGCCTGCTCTAAGTTTAAGTTCCCTCTCAGACTGCATTGCATTGTAGTGAGTCACTCAGATCTAAGTTTAGTGAAAGTGAAACAAAAAAAGTCGATTCTGACGACGTTGACTTTACTGAGCGCTGAGAAAGCCAAACTTCTCCATGACTAACTGCGCCGCGAGCACCCACTTCCATAAAAAAATTGCTATTGCATGCAATTCGTGTTACTATAGTCGGATATGTCTATTTGCATTATATATATAATGTTTGTGCCTCTTCACCATAATTAAATATATTTTTTTTACCAAACTTTACTATACGCACATCAGATAGTGCTTTTGACCAAATTTTGCTATACGCATCATTTAGATAGAAAAACTATAGATGCTATGTGAGTATAGCACAATTTGGACAAATACATACTCAGCCAGTTTAACAAATTTAAACAAGACACTATGCTCCAGGATATCATTGACTTTTAATAAAAATGTTCCCCTTAATTCTTAAAATCGGTTGGGTAGGCCTACCCGAGACTAGTCCATATCGATCGAATGATCTTGCCTTTCTACATTTATAACTTTTTTCTTTTTGACCAGTAAAATAGGGTGGGGGCTGGGACTGGGAGGAAGAGTGTGTGGGGAGGAGAAATTTGAGAGAGAGAGAGAGAGAGAGAGAGAGAGAGAGAGAGAGAGAGTGTGTAGATCTAAATTACAAAAATTAATATCCAAGCGACTGTGAACCAAACCTGGAAGTAATCAAAATTACTAGATCTAGATCTATAACAAGTTGAATTTGAGCAGTAATACTGAGGAAGAAGAAGAAGAAGAAGAAGAAGAAGAAGAAGAAGAAGAAGAAGAAAAAGATGAGTCTGAGAGGGTCTAGATCTAGATCTAGATCTAGATTATAATACTATCTTGTCACAATATTTACAAATTGTATTGCAACCAGATTAAAATTTGGTTGGATTGAAATCGATGAAACCCGTAAATATCATAATAAGACTATAAAACCGAAAATTGGTGTATCAGATGCATTTCATTGAATTATTTGTTTTTCACCTTTTCCTCCTGTTCAGAAAGATCAGCGGCCATATTTCCTGATACCAAATCTAAGATTGATAGTGGAAGTCGTAAATGTGAAAATAGGAGCTGATCGGTGGAGCTGATATAAAAACTTTCTCTCCACTTTAATAATTGCACGAGCTATATTTACTAATGCAACTGTTTTAAGAACATGTGTGTTACAAGATTAATATATTTATATGAAAAACCATGTAAATTACATATAAAAGAAGTTGTCTTATTTCCTTTTGTCGTGCGACAATACCTTTTTCACAACAGTGTGACGTCACTGTTTATTAACGCCATATTTAGACAAGGATCGCCTCACAAAGAACTAAGTTGACTGACTTCTCCTGAAGTTTCACCATTCGAGTCCCGAAAGTTAAACCCACTATCTTGAAATTGCAATTCAACCCTCTAAGGATAAATAGCTTTTCCATTCCAACCTTTTCAGATGGCACAGAGTCCCTCTGGGAGCGCTGTAAAGGCTCTCCAACTTGAACTAAAAAAGATACAAGCTGAACCTGTCGAAGGATTTCGCGTCAAACTTGTGAATGACAGTAACATCTTTGAGTGGGAAGTGGCGATCTTTGGTCCCCCGAGTACACTATACGAGGGTGGTTATTTTAAGGTAACACGTTACATATCTACATTAATACCATTTTATGATTTAAAGCACTGAACAAGATCTAGAGCTCTTTGTACTTGCCTAGACCTTAGATTCATTGTTACATTTAATACTTGTTAGAAAGTGTCTTTAAAGTCAAACTGGGGGGCCCGGTGGCCCTGGGATAGAACGTTCGCTTGCGACGCAAACGGTCTGTGGTTCGATCCGTGGCGATTGAGCTCCCTACTGGTTGTGTCGCTGTCAGTATGTGACCAGCTGAAACAGGAGTCATGGTATCTCCTCCCTGTCTTGTGTGTGGCAGCACATAAAATTGTCAGACGTCTGTCTTGGGATCCGTCCACAATATAGTCTATATGGTGCTGATATTGGACGTTAATCCAACTCAACTGCAACTACTACAAAGTCAAACTGTCCTAACCGGTAAAGCAAGTTCCCCTAACGGAGAGGTCCCTGGTTCAAAACCTACAACTGTAGGGCAAATTGATAATTAGTTAGTTACTGAGTTGGATCGGTTTTAATAATTCAGATGCCCTGGTATCCTCAACTGTGACTGTCTGTTCTAAGTCTGTTTCGATGTCAACTTGTAAGCCTGGATCTAAAATGTTCAGATGTTGGTCTTGTTATTTGTCCTTGTAATAGCTAAGCTGCTGATATTTGGAAACATGGAAACCATCCAACTCTAAAATCGACTTAATCAGCCATGTTGCTTTTAAAAAGAGTATTAGGTTAGAAATAGAAGTAATAATTTGTAGCACACAAATTAGATGTAGTACTAAGTAAATTTTCACAGACAGGACTCAATTATTATTATAACTATTAAGGACCTTCATTGATGCAAGTTTCTGGAAAACAAAATTTAACGTAGCTTCTAAGATCTAAAGCAGTTACAATTCTACAAAAAACTAGCTTGAGAGTGAGACCAACAGATAAATGCATAGTATATAAAACTAAATAAATGTACAAAGAAGAGCCAGCAAGCTTTTAAAAGTTTAGTTCACAACTTGTAACATTCCTGAATCAAAGTGGCTACTCGTACGTGATCGTACGCAATGACTAGATTCTATTCGTGTATGTGGGTTCTCGTAGTCCTCAAGATTTGGCGCCGCGGCCAGAAACTAGTTTCAGTTTCCTTTACCCTCCATTTCTCTGTCTCAGAGTCTAGATGTCAACCAGGAGGGTAAGACTAGATTAAAAATGGATAGCTTTCAACTTGACAAAACATTTGAAAGTTTTTAACAGGTTGAAACCAAATTTGAAGAAAGTTTGCTGCAGTATCAGAGTGAAAGGGTGTAAAATATTTTCCCCCTGTACAAAAATGTCAAAATGTGCTTAACTGTCAGAGAAATAAGTTTGTATTTTTAGTTCAAATCAGTTTGGTTCAGCAACACCCTAAACAGCATTGTTATAAATTGTCTTTGTAATGCAACACTGATATTTCAAAAAATGTTCATTTATAATATTTATAATATAAACTATTTATTTTCCAATCGATTTTCAAAATTTAAAAAGCAAGATTCATCATTAAAAATAAAATTTGATACCCCCTAACTGTGGGGTTCCACAATGTTGTTAAATTAATTTTTAAAGACTTAATTTATCAAAAATATAAAGGAATCAATCACAGAAGTTATTAGGATGTAGCTTTTGAATATAAACTATAATTTATAACTATTCCAAATTTCATGGCTTTAAACATTTTTCACAATATTTGTTTTAAAAATCTCTAATACAACTTGATCATTTTAAAATAGTTCCTGAGGTCCTTGGAGTACATTAAAAAAAGTGCACTTAAGAATGTTGGCCAATTATTTTTTTTTTTTTGTGTGTTTCACAAACAGTTCTACATTTTACCTACTTCAACAAGTGTGAATCTTATGAGTTACTGAAGATTTCTTACGATGTCCAGAGAGATGTTGTACAGCATTTAACTCATTGTTCTCTCCACTTTCTTTTCCAGGCGCATATGAAATTTCCTGCAGATTATCCTTATTCTCCTCCCAGTGTTCGCTTTATCACAAAAATGTGGCATCCTAATGTATACGAGGTAGGTATATATGATTTTCTCATGAAATCGCAATTAGTGTTTAATCTTTTGCATTCACAGACATTTTGGAATGGACTTTGACTTGCATTATTACTATGCACACTAAATGACAATTTTATTAACTTTATAAAATTCCTTGATTCTGTTTTCACATCCTAAGGAGAATTACATTTAACTTGTAGTAGATGCAGCTTGAAGAAATCTGAATTTGTCTCATCAGACTGCTTCAATTCATATATTGACTAGATTCTCTAGTTTATATCACTTGAAAATTGGAAAATAATTTTATAAAATAGTAATAAGTTAGATATACATGCAAATCTATTCTACAAACGTTCTTAAAGAATAAAATAAAAGGTTTCTAAAAGTGCCATATGGGTGCCATATTAAACATGGTGAGTTTCAAAAATCTAATCGGCCTATAAATTTTCGGTCTGTTTGTCCATGTTGCCTTTCAAAAAAAATTTTTTTTTATGGCACCTTACAAAATGGGGGAGGGGGTGGTTCGAGCCCTAGCGATTTTGCTCCTTAGGGCGACCACAGGGTGAAAGTCGAAAGCGGATGAGTGCCGATCAGAATAAGAATTCCCATATAAAAATCAACTAGCCCCACAGAGTCACCGTTCCTTGTGAGCGCTGGTAAGTGGGCTTCGGTAGCATCAGCTTTATAAGAATGGAGAAACAATTCTTATCGACGCCGAAAATATGACAAGGGCTCACCGCGACCACCGTCATCGGATGTGTGACGTCACGGACAGGGCTAGGGTGATTTTTAAATGGACACAGCGGAGCGTGGGCTTCACATAGAACAAAACTGATTAGATTTTTGTAATCAGCGTACACAAATTAAGGGGACGTCGCGGACAGAATTTGATTTTGAACTAAAATTTTTTTTAAAATGTATTGTGGGCATTTAATTTTCATTATTTAATTTTAATTAATTTTAATCTCATAAATAATTTTTTACTGCATGTATTTGTATTGTACCTTCGCACTAGATTCAGACGATGCAGTAGGCTAATTTTGCCTAGCCGCCACACATCATGATCAGCGTCTAGGCGTCTACCCTGTGGGGTTCACACCAAGCGTCGATAAATTCAAGCTTCACTCTGTAGTCGGCCTTACTGGTTGGGTCAGTGTCAGTTTTAGAGTTTAAGGTGACCGGCTGTGACAGTAGTCTGGTATCCCCGCCCTGTCTCGTGTGCTGCAGCACATAAAATTGTCAGATGTCAGTCTTGGAGGCCTGTCGACAATATAGCCTATATAGTGTTGGTGTTGGATGTTAAACCAACTCAGCTCAACTACCTCACAAAATGCGTACATACTTTTCCACCCACTGTGGCTGTGATCGACTGAGATTCATGCGTGTATAAAATCTCTGACCCAGTGCAAAATTCAGACTAGGCTCACATTCTAGAGGATTAAAATGCATAAAATTGCTAACCATCCCTATGTGTACAATTTACAGAATTTCATGCAAATTCTTTCAACAGAATGGAGAAGTTTGCATCTCAATCCTACACCCGCCAGTAGATGACCCTCAAAGTGGAGAGCTACCATCAGAACGGTGGAACCCAACACAGACAGTTAGGTAAATCGACTTGTGTGTCTTTATATGTGTTCATTTTTTATTTATTTATTTTTTTTTAATGACTTTTTCAAAATACTTCTACTTGATAGGTTGTACGTTAAACTTCAATAGCTGTAATATTGATGAAATGGAGTCTGTCTTCAGCATAATATGTTGCATAGTTGGTATGCTATTGTTTGTAAAATTTTTTTTTTGTATTGCTGACAGAGTTAAACAATTCAGTTCTTCATGCATTTGATGGTTCATAGGTATTTTAAGCATGTTTACTATACAGTCGGATCCGTAAAATCGGAAAAGATGTTAAGGAATAGAATTTGTTCTCTACATACAGTCATCGTGAAATATGGAAATATTGCCCAGTTAAACGGGGAAAAAATGTCATTGGTCACAAATGGAGTCGTTGAGGGCAGGTAGTTTTCCATCTCTACCTGAGAAAGGTACACCTCTTACAACTTATAAATAAATTAACACATGTGGTTATTTTAAGGCTTTCCATGATACTTAGCTTAGCAGTGGTTCTATGTGACTTAGGTAATAGAGCTTGTAACAAAGTTAACCTACACACAGTAGGTTCCATGGTGTATTGCATAGCTGCCAACCAATACATATAACACATATTTTGTATGTATTTGACCTCCGGATACATCCGTCCGTATATGGTTGAAAGAAATACATATTTGACGGCAGTCAGATAAAAATTGGGAATCCCGTCAATGGCTCAGTGCTGGCTGCCATGTGGTCCCGTTTACATTTTTAACGTCTCATAAGTAACCCCTAGTGGCACTGGGATCGACTCAGTCTCTAATCAATTTGTAGATTCGTCCACTTGCTGCTATTTTCGGTTTAAAAATGCTCTTAATAGTGTTATACTATGGGGGCAATTGCACCAACGATTTGTTGCCCGGTGCTGGGAAGAGAGTTTGTTTCCAAGAATCTATTTTTTGTGGCGACCAGTTAGACCTGTTTAGACTGTTAAGCGCTTATCCCCTCACGGTTCTTACTCTCGCACGATCAGATAAACATTTTATTTTTGGAGAGCTATGCACAATCGCTGCCACTCTTTCTCATAGACACACACACACACACAATTTTGGCGGGCGGGGCGTAATTGCATTTTATTCAAAGATGTTACATACTGTACAAGATCTTTGATTTTGCTATACTAGGTTGTGGCTGCTTTCCTCTTGGGTCTATTTTGGGTTGCGTTTATTTTATAAAATTTTTGCTAAAATCATTTACAAAGCTAAAAATTTAAAAAATCATCTCATCCACTCTTGTTAGTTATTGTATGTGAAAATTTCAAGGAAAGTTGATTTTTCAAATAACAAAAAAAAAAAAAAAATTATTCCTGGGCTAATTTATTTAAATTCTCTTTACTTCTTAAAATTTGGCCAAATGATCTTTATTTCCATATGAAAGTAATCCAGAAAACAACTTTTACTAACCTTTATACGTTTTACTAACATACATCCTTCAACCAGTTTTTCCCTCTCCCCCTTCCCTCCCCCCCCCCCCCTCCCCTCCCTCTCTCTCTCTCTCTCTCTCTCTCTCTCTCTCTCTCTCTTTGTATGCACATATCTCTAATTCTCAACTCGCAGTTTATGTGTCTCTGCTCAGTATGCTTAGTTTAGCCGTATAAAAAAAGAACACCAAGGCCCGACAGCGTGCCCCAAAGTCACCTTTTGATCTAGGGCCTATCCCTGGGGGAAACCTGATGATTGACGCGTGGTGTGGTGAGCGCTCTGGGGGGGGGTTAACAGTGAACAGTGCCTATCAAACTAATAAGGAAAACAATTTCTATTTACATAACCTATGTATGAGATATATATTCTCAAACGGTCTCTCTCTCTTTCTGATCTACTTCACGCTCTCTCTCTCCCTATCTAATTCCCCCCCCCCCCCTTTTTTTTTTTTTTCTCCCTCTCTCCCAATCTCTTTTCCCCTCCAACCTCGCCCCCCCCCCCCCCCCATTTCTTTCTTTCTGACTCCCTCTTCCCAAAGTCTATCTTTTCTCTTTATCGATCTCACTCTCCCTGTCACTCTCTTTTTTTTGTCACACATAGATCTCCTCATAAAGTAGAATGTACTTAATAGTATAATAGTGAAACCTGGGAAATAGCAAAAAAATGCCGTCCCAGAAATTGTCCAATGACGCAGGTCCTACTGTATAGTTATTAATAAGTATTTTGGTTCTTTTCTTTGTGTATTCCAGAACAATTCTTCTCAGTGTCATTTCCCTGCTCAATGAACCCAACACATTTTCTCCCGCCAATGTTGATGCTTCAGTTATGTTTAGAAAATGGAAAGAGTCCAAAGGAAAGGAGAAAGAATATGAAAATATAATCAGGTGGGTACTTTTGCCTGTTTATCAGATTTTACTTGATAGTTTATGGGATAGTTTAAGGAGGCTACTTTACAGATTTTTTTAATACATTTTTTTCTAAGTGACAGACTAGTAGATTTGACAAAGTTATGTGTAAGGTAATATCTCTTTATTTCATTTGTAAAGTGCTTCTCTTTTCTCAAGATTACCCATCATGCTCAATGTGAATTCTCTATTTAAGGTTGGCTGGAAGCTCATTTGTGGGTAAATTAAAAGATCATCAGCAGTGTTGAATAAAGCTGGAAGAAGCTTGTTTATAAATTGAACCTTTACCAACACAAATGCACTTGTCCCAAAGTATGCATTGCATGTCAATAAAAGGATAAATTCAGAAGAATCTTGATTTGTTTCTGTCCTGTCTCCTCTGTAGCATCACACTCTGCTGCTTAAGTTGATTGTCCTTTAAAGATATAGAATGGATAATGCTTTCTTATTAATTTTAGTGAATTGGCAAAAAAGAAAAATCAAGGTATGGTATACACATTTATTTTTTTTTAATGAATTTGCAAAGTTGATAGAAAAAAAAGTATTTTTGTTTTGTTGAAAACTCATAGAAGACTACCTGCTTGTTTATTTATCCTGAAATTCTCAGATATGTGACTTGTAAGCAAAATAAGTGAAATCACATTTTTCATTTAGTGGTACATTTTAGCCGTGTGTGTATTTTTAATTTAATTTGCAGGAAGCAAGTTCAAGCCACCAAAGAGGAAGCAGAGAAAGATAATGTAAAAGTTCCCACCACATTGCAAGAATACTGTGTCTTGTCCACGCCAGCTCATGATAATCAAGTGGATGCAGACTTTTATGATGATGATTATGTAGATGATCTGGATGATGAAGAAGAGATGTACCATGAAGAGGACGAGGAGGATTCAGGCAATGAAGAATCTTGATAGCATCATCAGCCTTCTTGTTTATTTCCTTTCACTTCTCAGAGTAAATGATTGTCCTTTCATGTTCACATTTCAGGATGTGCCTGCCTGCCAGGCATACTTTTTGTGAGAATCTGAGGTGGTTGCGTGATATGTTTGAGAGTTGAAGCGCTGAAAAAGCCTCCTTGAATTCTGAAAGATTTGTTTTTAATGTCTTTTTTTTTTTCTTTCTATCTTTTTGTTTTGTTTTTTGTAGCCCGTAATCATTATTATCCCTTTTTATTATTTATATTACAAGTATAATATATTATTATTTGTGTGTGTGTGGGGGGGGGGGGGGGTTGCTAATATAAGGATATAGGAGTATGTGGTCTTAGATTTAGACATTTGTTGATTTTTACTGGTCAGAGACATGTACCCCTTTCACCACACATAATTTTGGCTTGAACATTGATTGGGGAGTTCCGGCTACAGCTGGCATGCTGGTCTATAGATATTTCACAAGACCACTGGCAGTTCTCATAAATACTTGGTAGTAACTTTAAAAAAACATTTCTTTTGGGTGGTAGAAGTGACCAAAAGATTGCAATGTTATTATTACCCATTTGATACTATAAGACTAGTATTAGTTTTTTAGTTAAATGTGTATCGATAATTATCATTTTTATGGGTATCTAGGTAAAACTGTTTTCTCTTCTTGGTTGCGTTCACTAGTGCAAGTACTTTTTGATGTGTCATTAACAAGGCAAAACTTTGTGTTGACGAATGTTGCGATAATTATTACAAGGCCGCTCTGGTAGTTTTAATCAAAGTTCAAACTTGTAGGGTTCTTTACTATGTCACCCTGCGTGCCCTAGTTTTAATTTTTTTTTTCTATAAAACCTTTTTTTCCGGAGGTTTGTTGTGAACGAAAAGGGTAGGCAAAAAATATCTGATGAACTTTTAGGCTTGAAGGCCTTTTCTATATACTATGTTTTTTTAAATTATCTACTCCCGTAAATAAAGATTCTGACTGAAAGAACTGTTAATGTATGTTGAATGGCTGAATACGAAAGGAAACAGATGATGAATGAGTCTTTCTGAAATCATGAAGAGTTGAGCTGAGAAGGGTGTGGTGTAGGTCAAACATGCATTGCAATTTGTCATTCTTTACTCTCACTTTTATTTGTTTTTTTAAGCTCAACCTCCAGAGAATTCATCAGGATTGTACACTATGAACTAGTCTGCTTGTTTTGCTGTAATGTATTTGTGCGAAATGAGTCTTGTCCCAATTATTAAATAATAGAAGCATGTATAAAACTATAACTCAAACCTCTCACAGGTTTGTTAATGAACTTTTATTTGGGGGATAAAATGCAGTGTCCCTGACATATTTCGTCACAATGAACAAATGTCCAATACTGTATACTATGAACTGTCTTCATGTTTGTTGTTGTTTTTTTTTTTTACATTGCATATGTCAGCATTTTGTGATTGTTAGTTCCAAAATGTGTCTTGCCTTGCCTAGACATAAAGACTTATCCTTAGCTTTTAGCATTTGAAGAAAAAACAACTCAGGAGACTAACCAACGTTGGACCTAGCTTTACATGGTGTATATTGTGTCTGACCCACTTTCCAATTTGTGTTAACATCTTGATACTCGCACTGCAGATATTTCTTTCGGAAGATTTATTTATTTTTTTTCCTAGGAACACAAATGATACAGAGAAGTATGTGAACAAATGTTGATGCGAAGTTCATACGTTAAGTTTTACGGCTCAGGTACACTTCTCTTCACTTTGAATACTTAACAATTTGAATGAAAAAAAAGGAGAGTCGGTTGTTTCTGATGGTTAGCATTATTTGTATAAGTTTGTACCTGTCAGTCACACAATCTTTCCCTCTCAGCCACTCAATTTTCTTGCCCCAAACTTGGCTTCAATTTTCATTTGGTTACAAACATGCAGTTTTGATCAGTTCTTACATGAGAGGCAAACAGATTTGAGAATCGTTGCTGACCTGTGAGGAATCCTGAATGTGCTGCATTTCCCATGCTCTCACATTCCATTTTCTCATTATTTGCTGAGGTTATTGCAGATACATAATACAGTAACAGTTACCTTAAGACAAATAATCTATATATTGATCATTCGATGTGTATTGAGGCAGAATGTTATGAAAAATCAAGAAAAACTGGGTTATGTTTCTTCTTTCAATTAATTTGGGCATTCGGTTTATCTTTCGAAGCATCAAAGACTAACATCAAATATTTGAAATTATCAGAAAAAGATTATTGAAGAAAGTAGGTTATACATTATGTGTAATGTAATAACATTTTCCGTAATTCTTTATTAATTTTATCCATTGAATAAAAGACATCATTTTCAGACTAGATTTGATATTTTAATTGTCCTTTCTGAAATAGATCGGCAATGTATGTTCAAACGTTATACAAATTGAAAATAAAAACAAAGGGTTTATTATGAGAGGATCTCAGTATGTTACACTTGAATTTGCTTGATTTACTATAAAAAAAAGAACAGGTTGGTTTTTAATTTAATTTCCTGCTTTGATGGAAAAATCGAGAAATCTAAATGCATTTAACTCTTGCTTTTGTTGCTCCACATCTTTAATATTGCATTAAGTTATACTATTTGGGCATGTTTTGTTTTTTTAATGAACATTGTAAAAAGGCAAAAATTTTGCTTTAGTTTCTTCTCTAACCAAAGTATGCTAAAACTGGTGAAAGCCCTCTTTTTCATTTGATCCACTATTTCAATAAAGATAGTTCGAGTTTGTCCTTGTCTTTAAAGAATGTGTGATAATAAAAAACCATAGTCAGTTGGTTAAACTTGAAATGACATTTTATTTTTTTAGTCGTCCATTGATTTAACTAACAGTAACACCCCATAGTGTCCATGTTAGCAAATCTTTACCTGGGGTGACAAGATGATCCAAGGGTAGAGTGTGCAGCTTCTATTCTGGAGATGTGGGTTTGATCCTCACTTAGCTTGCTTTGTTTTTTCCTACTGGTTGGGTTGGTGTTATAAAATATGACTGCTGAAAGACTTGCTCTCGTATCCACAAAGTTTCTTGTGGACTGAGGAGAGTTTAAACTAGAGAGCTTTGCTTTCTCTGTCCATCTCAGATAAACGACCACAAGTCTAAAACAACTCACAAAAGATCTGCTTATTGTAGGTTTTCCCAAATATCATAGGACAAAACTATTGGCAACTGACTGCTAATTTTTCTATTTGAAATGGTCTGTCTCTGCATAGATTGATCAATGCAGTTGACTAAAAAGCTCGCAAAGGTTAGGTTACAGTATTAAAAAAAACCCATTAGTGTCACTCTGTGGTCTACAAAAATAGAGTACAATTCACTAAGTTTGTCAATTATAATGTCAATGACGACAATTACAGAAAAAAGATTATTGTCGCTGGTTTTTATAACATGTATACTGGTAATCTAATAGTCATCCAACCTGAAATGTTAGATCTTATACCAGTACAACCATATCAAAATTTATTTCCTTAATAAAAATTTTCATGACTTGTATTATATTTAATTTGTGCAAAGTTGTCATGCTGACTCCGCAGTCTCATGGCACATTGGATATCTTCGTCTCTGCTAACATCGTTTGTTTTATTTAAAAAAGGACTATATCTGCTTTACTAAAGTAATTTTGTTCAAATTAAGATAACACTCGTAGAAAGCATTTCCCCAAAAGGATTCTTCAACATTTTGAGACATTCATTTTGCTGGTTTGAGTCGACCCTATTTTGATGTTAATTGAACATGTGCAGTAGGTCATAGTTGTTTTTTTTGACCCAATAAAACAGTCTAAGTGTACATATGAAATATAGCTACTGAGGTATAGAACATTTGTATGAAATTTTATAGGTCCATTGAGGTACTGGCGTTAAAATTGCTGTGACTGAAGGATAACAAAACTTGTAAATAATAACTCTTTGAAATCGCATGTGTAAAATTTTTGATTAAATGTCTCGGAAAAAAAAGTTCTTCGGCTCCTTCTTTCTATCTGTATTTATTTTTATTTGTGTGTCATCTGTACTGTTCTGGTATTTGATTGGTTAAACAGTACAATACAACTTACAAAAATCTATGTGCCCATCCACTAAATCAAGTCTCCAAACACTCATCCAATGAACATGGTTGTTACATTTTCTTGTCACCTTGACACCTAACTATATTGATAGGTATGCAGTTTCTGGCTGTCTAATATTGCTATCTTGGTCAAGAGTCGGGCCCTTTTATTAAATAAAATTTGAAATTAAAACAAAATTGTAATAAAGAAACCAGCATGTACGTGTCTGCGTCAATTCACAATGGAGTGAAATTTTTGTCTTCTATTTGAAGTAAATTAGTAATCATCGTTCACTCTGTTTCACCACCTTTTATGTTTTTATACTGCTGCTTTTATTATAATTTATTTATGAATTTCCCATTCTTTTTTTATTTTACGATGATGAGGTACCCCATCATTTAAAAAGTTTTGATTTCCTCTTCATCAAAAATAATGAACTCGTGGCCATGCTGAAAAGCACAATTTATGATTTGGACCTAACCAACTGCTTTTTAAAAACAAAAACATATACAACAGTTTTGTTGAAAATCCATGTACATATACTATGTCCTTACATTCTAAATCTGAGACATCTCGTATTCTTCCAACCTTTAAGTCAATTATGAAAAAAATACAGCGCCAAGACCGGACAAAAATAACAAAAGCGTCAATTTGTATAATGATGCGCAGGTGTGAAAAAGCGAAAAAAGAACGTTTTAACGCGTTTCTGGGGACAAAGACTCGGCAGCGCATTTACAATGAGAATAGTTAGTTGTTGTTTTTTCTAAATAAGGAACTTAAGTAAGTTGTGAACTGTACCCAATGCTCACATCTTCGCGAAATTCAAACAAAAAAAAAAAAAACGCCATTGTCATGTTCCCAGCCTAGGCTATCAAATTTGAAAAGGATAAAAAACGAAGCTAAGTACATTTATTGAAAACAATATAACAAAAACGTTTATTTCCTACCTTTCGTTTCTTAAAATCTTTTTTTTTCTTCCACAAAATTTAAATTATTGTTCAATATAATTATTTTTTGTCATCCTCTTCATCATCACCATCAGCATCGTCATCATCACTATCATCTTCATCGTCGTCGACGTCATCAGTATCAGCACCACAATCATCATCATCATCGTCGTCGTCACCAGCACCACTCTCCTTATCTCCATCTTCATCGTCAGTAGGAAAGATATCCACAGTGACCCTGTCGAGGCGCTTGCGTTTTTTCGGGTTGGCCAGCGAGCAGCTCTCGTCCCCCTCGGAGCAGGACTGGCCGCTCTCGTGCTGGTAGTCCGTGTCGTAGGAGGAGGTGGAAGCGCCATCTTCCCCGCCGCTCGCCCCGTCCTCCATGCTCCGGAGAAAACCTTCCAACTCTGAAATGCGTGGTGTTGACGTTATGTTTCACTGTCTCTTTCTTTGGCTATATATAGTATATGTCTCTATGTTTCTCTCTCTCCTCTCCTCTCTCCTCTCTCTCTCTCTCTCTCTCTCTCTCTCTCTCTCTCTCTCTCTCCCCTCTCTTTTTTTATCTCCATACAAGTTCTTTTTTTCCATCACCTCCACCTCCTCCTGCTCCTCCAGTTCTTCCCCTTTCTCCTTCATCTTCTTTTACTACTACTACTACTACTACTACTACTACTACTACTACTACTACTACTACTACTACTACTACTACTACTACTACTACTACTACTACTACTACTACTACTACTACTACTACTACTGCTGCTGCTTCTGCTGCTCTTCTTCTTCTTCTTCTTCTTCTTCTTCTTCTTCTTCTTCTTCTTCTTCTACTACTACTCCTTTTTTCCCATTTTTTTTCCTTCTTTAATCTTTCAGTCTTTTTTTTTCAGCGCTCCCATTAAAAAAAAAGTAAAAAAAAATCAAAATTTTCAACAATAATGAAAATATCCTACACGGCAGGTTTTCGCTACAGAAAACAAACCTCGCGTTGTCTATGATTTCGTTTCAAGTACGTACATGTGTACAACACATCAGTGGAATAAAAAATACTTGACTTATTTCCTGTGAGAAAGATATTCACAACACCCCGAGAACACCGGAAAGTATGTCCAAATTAACGTTATTTGATGATGCGTTCCCCTATTGGGGCGTAGGAAAACAGGAAAATACGTTCACTACCTGTATTAAATTTTGATTTGTTTTACTGTATACATGTACATGTATTGATGTCGACGACTCCCATACGGTTTAAACTCTTAAACACTTGCCTTCAGCGTCGGCTGCCGCGGTGGGTGATTGTTCTTCCTCCTCCACCAGACCGAGACGTTTATGGAAGCTGGACAGCATCTTCTTGGGGTTGAACTCTTCTCGCTTTTTCTCAAGCTTTTGCTTTCGATCTTCCAGGAATTTGACGCGCGCTTTCTTCTCCTATACGGCGGTGACCAACCATCAATTGGTAATGTAAAGTCAAAAGGTTTAGATACGTTATTCTCTGTAACATAAATTTTCCAGGAATTTGACACGCGCTTTCTTCTCCTATACGGCGGTGACCAACCATCAATTGGTAATGTAAAGTCAAAAGGTTTAGATACGTTATTCTCTGTAACATAAATTTTCCAAATATGAATTGGGGTATAATAGTTAAAAAACAAATAAACAACAACAAAAACACATGTAATGCTCAAGATTTTAAGAGGGGTACAAACACTTTTTTTAAATTTTTAAACTTTGTGTGTGATACGTCTAAACCCTAATACACGTACATAGGGCGGTACCCACCGTTCATAATTCGTTAAGTCTACATGAGACTACTGCTAAGCAATACCTAAAAAAACTAAAGGTACATAATACTTGCAAATACTTGAAATAGAGATAATTCCAGTGGTCTGCTTCATCTTGCACAATTAATAAAAACAACAACAACAACAACAACAACAACAAGCATCTTCTGCAATTTCTTTTTAGCATAAAGAACACAACCCAAGAATTCTTTTCTTTGAAGTATATAGTCTGTGCCTTAAATCTATTTTCATCTCAAGTTTCTAAGAAATAATGAAAAACAGGCATATTTAAAATTAATTGCAGATACGAGGGGTGTTCATTATGTCCTTAGCTTGACCTTGAAGCAGTTGTACTAGAGTAAAGAAATTTTGTGGGTAGCTAGATCATCTATGTTGAACACGGCATGCAAAATTTGGGGAAAATCGGAATTTTTTTTTCTGCACCTTTTAGCGCATCAAGTAAAACAACCCCTAGGAAGTTGTCATTTGTTGTTTACAAATTGTCTGCCATGGAGGCGTTGAATATCGCTCTGTCATCAAATTCCTTCACTTAAAAGGAAAACCCCACGGAAATTCATCAACAGATGGTAGAAGTTTATGCTGAAAAGTGCCCTAACTACAGTACGGTGACTCATTGGGTGAGAAAGTTCAAATCTGGCTTTTTGTCAGTGATGGATGAACCTCGCGAAGGCCGTCTGTTGTGACTGAGAAAAACGTGTCCACTGTGGAGGGACTAGTAAAGCAGGACAGGCGAATAACAGTCAAACAGTTAGCAAGTGAAACCAGGATCAGCGTAGGTTCAGTTGAAAAGATTTTTCATGATCACCTCAATCTGAACAAGGTCTCAGCTCGATGGGTACCAAGGTTATTGACCGCTGATCAGAAGAAAGAGAGGGCTGATTGTTGCAAACATCTTCTTCGGTTAGAAGCAAATGACGACTGTTCTTTCAGAAAATTGTAACCATGGATGAGACTTGGATCTATCAATTCGATCCAGAGCCGAAAAACGCGTCTATGCAATGGAAAAGACCCTCATGCCCCCACCAAAGAAAGCAAAGGTCACACAATCAAGTGGCAAGGTCATGCTGTCTTGTTTCTGGGACTGTGAGGGCATCATAATGACTGACTGCATGGAAAAGGTGAAAACAATCACTGGAGAGGGTTGCTAAAAAGACTGAGATCTGAATTAGTAAGAAGAAGACGGGGAAAGCTTCGAAACGGAGTCCTGCTTTTGCATGATAACGCTCCTGCTCATCGAGCACGACAAGCCGTTGAGACAGCTGATCAGTGTGGCTATGAAATTCTTCCCCATCCACCATATTCACCGGATTTAGCTCCATCAGACTTCTGTCTGTTCCCAAACCTTAAGAAATCCATAAAAGGGCGCCGTTTTGAAGACATTGAAGATGCGATTTCTGCTGTGGAAGAGTGGTTTCAAGCGCAAAATGACACGTTTTACTCTCAAGGACTTTTGAAGGTCAAGGACAGGTGGCAGAAATGTGTAACTATGCAGGGTGACTATGTAGAGAAATAAATGTAAGTGTGCCAAATTTTAAGTCTCTGGGTTTATTCCTTCATTGTCATGCTAAGAACATAGTGAACACCCCTCGTACATTTTACTTATGAAGACAATTTTTCAGCTGCCCGTTCTCTTACTTGTTCATCCTCGCTGGAATCCTCCTCCACACTGACGCCGTCAATATCTCCATAGTCCACCTTAGGGAGGGACACAGTGAGGCCATTGGGAAAGATTAAATCATAAGGGCGATCGATATGATTATAGAAGAGTCATTAAAATTCCCCCCCTCAGAAAAAATCGTTTGTGAGTCATATTAAACATAGTATCAAATTATCAAAGATGAACCCTTTCCTCAACAAACTATTTTAAAGTGTTTGTTTTGAGTGAAATCAGCCAAAGCCACCGTATACCAGCAGAACCCATGGCCAAATTTGAAGCCTTTGTAGCTCTAGTATTTAGTTTATTTTTTTTTCGTTTTTTCGGATATCAGTCCTGCGTATTTTGGAAACTTTGAGCCCCATCCAGTCCCCATGATGACAGTGTCTTTAGATGACTGCCGTGGTGCCTACTGTCGCAACCTCGACCTTCAACCCATCCATGACAAACAAAATTTAGACTTTTGAGGGAAAAAAGTAACTATTCTAAATATAATGGAAAATACTATTTGTTTACAATGAGTTTGTGGACATGTCAACTCACAGGGTTCATACATGCCGTGCAGATGTTTTTGAGGTCCTGAAAGCAGTCGTTGCAGTAAGGAGACTTGCAGTTGATGCAGTGCGTGAACCTGCGCACGTCGTCCTTGGCCCCCTCCAGCCCGCACGACAGGCAGTACTTCCTCTCGCGGCCCACACACCTCAGCAGCGCTCTGACAACAGATGGAGGCCGCCATCGTTTCAACTCCTCAGGCTCTCGACAAAGTTTCTCTGTTCATTTTTTGTTGTCATGTTTTTTTTGTGTGTGTGTATATTCAATTACAGATAATGTAGTTTTTGTTTTCCGAAAATACCGGCTGTTACACTTACATGTTATCATATTTTAAGCTTCAGAAATGCGCAAGTTAAAAATTACTACATGCATTTTCATTATATTTACATTAGCTATGGAGTTGTGTAACAATACAGAACAATCTACAGGGAATTTAATTTACTTTCAATATCATAGTATTTTTGTGAGATACAGTAAACTGTATCAGAGCTAGGAGTATGTTATCTAAATAGTGATTTCTTTATCTCCCTCCGCACCGCCTTCTGCCTTGCGACTATGGACCCAGTGAGTTTCTCACCTGAACAGTTTAGAGCCGGCTGCCAGGCGACTCAGGAAGCTATGCTTTTCTATGGCCTTTTCATTCTTATACTTTCGTGCAACTTGTTTTCTTGTGAAAATCAGAAACGAATCGCGTGTCTGAAACAAAAAAAGAAGCAAAAGTTAACACTTCTCCTACTGTCGTAAAAAAAAAAAATGTTTATTAGCATTAACGAATGGGGAAATTTCTGTAAACAATAATTACGGTACAATCCTTCATCGGAGAGACTTTGATCACCAAATTGCTTCCTGAGTTTTATTTAGATTCTTCATCAATACATGTATCATTCTATTACTTTGGACTATCTGTATAAATATGAAATACCTGACATCATAGCGTGTTAAAAGATTGAAATGTAAAGAAAAGTAACAGTAAGGACAAATGTATACATAATTTTTTAAGTACCATAAGTA
This sequence comes from Elysia chlorotica, assembly GCA_003991915.1. Lineage (NCBI taxonomy): Eukaryota > Metazoa > Mollusca > Gastropoda > Plakobranchidae > Elysia > Elysia chlorotica. Next base: position 128,285 of record RQTK01000210.1, on the reverse strand, counting down.
ATCCCCCCCCCTCCCTTTACACACACACAAAGACAAATTGCACTATAAACCAACGCAATATAGTTTGTGCTTCACGGTGTATTTCTTCTTTTTAACCTTGATGTTATTAGTGTTGAATACAAAAAGGACGATAATTGTGGCTGATTTCCTTATAAAAAACCAAACTAGTCTCCTATCGCAGAAAATAAGCTTTGTGTTTTAAAACATGATCGAAATAACTACATTATTGTTTTAAGCTTATTTGACATCGACCAAATTTTTAATGAGGGAACTAGAGAAGAACTGACGAGCTTGATGTGGTTGTAGAGCCAGACGGCCCTGGCCTTGTCCCGGTGCGGGTAGTACATGTTGGTCACGATGTGCCGCATCCGCAGCAGGTACGCCTCGAAGATGGTCAGGAAGAACGTCACGGCGTAGATGATGGTGACCTGTTTGTACACAGCGTAGTTGGGCTCCTTAGGGTTGGGCAGGCAGGTCCGGGTGTCGATGCTCAGACCGTCGTCCGCCGCGGGCTCTACTACGCCGATCATAGACTTGGGGATAACCAGACAAAGGCTATACTTTAATTATTGTCGCCATCTAATCTTGCCGTTCATAGTAATCAAGTAGAACAGAAAGTATGACTGTAAATATGCCGGGTGAGAATCAGAGAGGTTAGAAATGGGGCAGGAGGGGGTTTAGAGGAAGAGAGGTAGGGAAAGAGAGAGAGAGAGAGAGAGAGACAGAGAGAGAGATAGAGAGAGATATAGATAGATAGAGAGAGAGAGATAGAGAGAGAGAGAGAGAGAGAGAGAGAGAGAGAGAGAGAGAGAGAGAGAGAGAGAGAGAGAGAGAGAGAGAGAGAGAGAGAGAGAGAGAGAGAGAGAGAGAGAGATCCTCAAACATCGTGAATTTTGCATTTTTCGAGTAGCAGTAAGCAAGATTATTCACCGATAAATGTGTGGCTAGGCATCGTAGAAAAAATGGATACCGTCAAGTGTTGGCTCAATTAACTAGGAGGGAAAAAACAAAAGACACCGCTTTACCGACGAAAAGGGTTGACAGAGCTAGGCAACAATTTAAACTAGGTAAAACCTGGCTGTCGAGCCACAGCCCCAGCTAGCGCTCACCCTGTACATGTCGGCCATGGGTCCCTGTCCCTGCACGTGCAGCTGTAAATGAGGGGGAATCCCCGTGTTGCTCGTGTAGTCAAAGTGTCGACGCACCAGGTCCAGCACCCAGTACAGGCTGTAGTCGCAGATGATGTAGTAGGTGGCGTGGAACACTCCAAACAGCCAGAACAACAGGCCTTTGATGAGTTTGGTAATCTGACCGGCATCATCATCATCATCATCATCATCATCATCATCATCATCATCATCATCATCATCATCATCATCATCATCATCATCATCATCATCATCATCATCATCATCATCATCATCATCATCATCATCATCACCATCATCATCATATCAGAAGAAAATTTATAATTATTAAACCAATGGCGTTCGAAAACATGAATTTTTCTCTTTTAAATTGCATGGTATCAAATTCAATTTCATTTTGCCACTAAAAAAACCGTTAATATTTTTACATACACCTTTCATAATCCTTTCTTTTTTTCTTTCGTGTTCTGTTTCAACTTCTAAGATCGGTGATATAGCCTAAAAAGTATTACACCATACACGTATTTTAGAAATGCATAAGAACGGGCCTGGTAGGTATCAGCGAGTTATGGTTCTTCCAAAACAGTGGTCGTTCGAAAAAACAGATCAGTTCATAATGTTGAAGTCTCTCTAGCGCTCCTCAGTGAATGACTCCACGCTAGTCGAGTAGATCTAAATATCCACTTTTAAAAATAAAAACCTATTTAAACTTACTTTCCACTATCTTCAAATCACTGTCCACAGTTAGTTTATCCTAGCAGATAGAAATCAAATCACTTTTTATTTAGATTTCTAAAATCCAAATAAAATGCCTTAGATTTAATCTGAGTTACTTAAAATGTTGATTTCGTATTTCTGAGCTCTTTCCCATAAGAAAACTCTCTATCATTCTGCCCAGTCAAGTCTTTTAAGTTGCTACATAGTTTGGGTTTTTTTTCTTTGTTTTTTTTTTAAAAACAACATAGAGATGAGAAAGGATCTCATCTTGTCATTTCCTGTGCCTGTTCTATTAAAGCAGATCCAATATGAACAAAAAGTGACTCCGACTTTTTTTCTATCTCGCCATCAATCAAATATTTACGAATTTGTCCTTTTATTGTTAGAACTCTAAAGGAGCAAAACATTCCTCTTCCGTAGGGTTTATTTGGCGATGTTTAACAAATCGACACACCACGACAACATAATTTTGCAATTGATCTAATTTGCTTGCACTTACACTATATAACGTCTTCTGTTTAACAAATAATTCACTCACTTCATTCTTTGTCATAAAATATGAAAAGGTAGGAAGGAAGCGGAATGTCTCCATGAGTCTGAGTGGAAAGATTCCATCCTTACCCATCTCCAACCTCCTGGCCTCAACCTATGGGAACAAACGGAAGATATGGGGATATCTCTTCAAAGTTACAACTGGCAAATTGGATTTGCAACATCTAATAACCTGCAGAAATTAATGCTAAACATAGGCTGTGGAATTTCCATGGGCGCTTACTAAACCATAACTCTTTCTTAGTTGTGTTGCTTTGATTGCCCCTGTGTTGTGCGGGACCGAGGTCTTATGTTACGATCCATCTCCTACCATTCAATAGTCACATTTATATACTAAACCACCTTAAAAGTACACTCTTGCTATATAAATGGACAAACAATGAAGCTCTGACTAACAAGTGACTAACCTCGTAAAGTCGTTTCGTAACGTAGAAGTTGTCGAAGCCGTCTTTCTTGAGAAACTTCCTGCGGTAGAGCACCGCTTTGACGACCACGAGCAGCACGGTGAAGCACATGGTGTTGTCCAGGATGGTCTGCACCACATGCACGATGCTCAGCTTGGCCGCAACCTCGTCCAGGATCGCCTGGCGGATTTCACTGGGGTGGGTACAATCACCACACACACACACACACACACACATACACACACACACACACACACACACAGGTCATAGAACGAATTAACATTTATTTTGTATGAAATAGAAAAAGAAACCTATGGATAAAATCTATGACGAAATAACCTGAGCCAAGACATTAAATTTTGTATAAAGCTATGGGTTGCAATAGATTATTTCTGATTATTTTATAAAACAGAAACTTTCCGAATGTCTCGAATGCCACAAGCCTAGAAACCCTTATATGAGGCGAAAGATCGAAAATGAACTCTCTATTTATTATTTTCCAGCGTTGTCGCAAAGTGATTATGTTTAAAATACTTTTTTTTTCAAAGATATTCTCTCAAAAGGCTATGCACTTTTAAAAGTTTCTACTTGTGTCTGTTTTACTCTCTGCACAGGTTGAGTCTGATATTCTCTAAAGCTACACATTTCTTTGGCATGTTTTTCAAAGAAAGAAATTAACTTCCAATCATATGTAATATCATTCGTACTTCATGAAAACATGTAAAATAGTAGGTTTTGTTTTTCCTTAATAAAACTTGGTTAAAAGGTCGTATAGATATGGCCTCACGTGTACATTAGCAGGATAAAGTGACACACACACACACACACATTTTATTTGTTTTAAAATAATCTTTTATCAACTATAGCTCTTTCAGTTTCATGAAGATTGTTGTAAAAAATCACCAAGCATATGAATAAAAGAGTATCTGTTGAATAACTGTTACTTTTATAAGGGTGTTTCATATTTATTATAGACTAAAATGAAATATAGTTTTGTTTCGTATGAATTGAAAGATACAATTTTTTATTTTTTCCTTGTCAATGTAATCACGAATTCAATCAGATCCGTTAAAGAATGGGCCTACACGCAGTGCCAGTTCTCTTCTATGAATGGTTGCGGTTTAGGAAAGATATTGTCTCCGAGCTGTTTACCTGTAAGGTCGTGACTGGTTCATGGTGTAGACATAACGGTAGTTCACAGATACGTTGAAGTAAAACATTTCTCGAACATCTTGAATTTTCGTCACAATTGGTCTGGCAACCTGACAGAGACAAAAATTAACACGCATTCGGCGTCTTGATAGAGCAAAAAAGTTTCCTTCTCTTACTGTACATTGCACACTATGAGCGTGGACATCAGAATATCAATAAAGTATTCGAAATTTCCTGTAGAGCAGTGTGGCAAATGAAAATCAATTATTTCACGATAAATGTGTAATTATTATAATATGAAAATTAGAAGGAAAAAGTAGTTCTGATAACTGTATCCTATACTATATTTTATTATATAATCGAAATGCTGATGTCCATACTTTTTTCAGAATGAGTTTCTTGATAACGTCCACAACCATGCACAGTAGCTCCCCAATGCGGGCGATGTAGCACACTTTCTTGACCAGCCTCACGACAGAGCACAGAAACTTGAATATCCACAGCTTCCGCCTACACCTGTTGTATCCATCCTGAAACACCTGAAGCGCAAGCAAGCACACAGAACAGTGCACATACATGCAAGTGAAAGTATAACATGATTTAACATTTCGTCATCGTAGTATTTTTATATTTTCCTGTACATCCCTCAGAATTCCCTAAAGTTTCAAAGATAACCCTTTGAAAAGTAACAATGCACTAAGACCTTTAAAGAAACCCTATTTTAATTATTGCATTTAATTTGATGTGCCATTTTTATTCTTTTGTAAGGAAAAAAAACAAGTCATGAATTCAGCGGAAAATGACAGTTCCTCCCCTTTTCCGACTAAAAATACAAGCTCATACCAAGTTTTTTCTCTAAAAAAATTAGCGTAAAAACATTGATACTTTGCAAATTTTGTTTATGTACTGTAAAATCAGTTTGTGAAAAAGAGTCTCTGCTCCTTTGGCAGAACTGAAATGCGTTTTCCCATATGGGCCACGAAATAGCTAACTCTTTCTATCGTGGTCTTGTTTTTTAAGTTGACCCCACCCATAGCCTGCCTCTCTGAGCTTGAGACTTCAAATGGAACGCCTGTCCTGTGATGCCGTTCCGTGTATAGGTGTGTCCTATCCGTTGTCATCATCTTATGCCTTCCTTTGGTCTCTGGCTAGCCCTTTGTAAAACACACTCGTTTCTTTGACCACTCTATCCCAAAGATCGTTCTGTTACGCTTATGTACAAAATAATGTGTCCAGCGATCCTGCATTGGCCTTTCGGGTTTCGCTCATCAATGTAGGAAATCTGATTTACATTTCAATTTAAAGACCTGACCTTGATTTTCTGAGATATTATTGTTTCCCTTGCACATTTTCTGAAGGTGTATAAATGCTGTGCTTACCTCTCTTGTTCTTGCTTTGATATCTGCTTTAGCTCCTCCTTTCAAATCAATGGTAGTTAAGAGTTTTATGATTATAAAAAAATGATAATGTATTTGCGCTTTCCCGTAGGCCTACTGATAGTTTGGGAATTTCATCTTTACAAAACACAAACATCCATGATAAATTAATCAAGAGGATAATTTCATTTCATAATGGGTTTATCTGGGTCTACAGTCTGCACCTGTCACGGAGTCCAGGGAGTTGTGGCTGTTAATTATTGCCTTCTCGTTTTGAGAGGTCAATGACCTCTCGGCGTAAAAATCACGCCTAGCTTATGGGCTCAAAACAACATGAGGATATTTTTGTGTGTTCATTTAAATTACCGACGTAATTTGATTCTTAGGGTTATATAAAATTCAATGGTGTGTAAAGAACGTTACCTGTGTACATTTATCGTAGGGGTTACCCGTGTTTTTATAATCCATTTTTGTGTGAAAGCAACGTAACCTTTGTAAATGTATATTTGCCGAAAAGGTTACCCATGTTTTTATGATCCATTGGTGTGTAAACAAAGTCACCTTTTTACATTTCCTCTCTTTTAGTTTCTATGAACACCGTTACCTTTTTACACTTCTTGTAAGGGTTGCCCATGTTTTGTTAATTCAAGAGTGTGTAAACACCGTTACCTTTTTACACTTCTTGTAAGGGTTGCCCATGTTTTGTTAATTCAAGAGTGTGTAAACACCGTTACCTTTTTACACTTCTTGTAAGGGTTGCCCATGTTTTGGTAATTCAAGAGTGTGTAAACACCGTTACCTTTTTACACTTTCTGAAGGGGTTGCCCATATTTTTGTTGCAGACGTCAGTCATGCCTGCGAGCCACTTGAAGACCTTGCCAATGATGGAGATGATCTCCTCCACAGCGCGCTGTAACGCTTTGAACGCTTTCCGCAGTGCGTCCGCCAGGCGTCGGATGCCCTTCAACATAACTCTGTATGCGCCAGGACATAATGGTGGGTGGAGGGGGGGGGGGTCGCTTTTAAGAATGTAGAGCAGTGTGTCCCAGTTTTTATCTGTAATAATGAATTGGTTATATTTCGGCCCAGCCATAATAATGTAAAAATGCAAATTTTTCTTTTGAGTGATGTATACTTTGCATCTGCCGATGGTTCGTTTCGGTTTCCAGAAAAAAGGAAATCCAGATAGACCCATAAACAGATAAAAAAAAAAAGATAGACTGATAGACAGATAATAAATAAATTGATAGATATATAATTATTATTAAAACGCGTCCTACCTGAAAGTATAACTATCTCTTGAAAGATATACATAATTATATAGATAGATAGATAGATAGATAGATAGATAGATAGATAGATAGATAGATAGATAGATAGATAGATAGATAGATAGATAGATAGATAGATAGTTAGATGAACATATAGACAGATGCATACAAACAAAGGTAGATAAGCATTATGAGAGAGAATGCGCTTCCGCGATTCTTTACTTGATGCCAGAGATGATGGAGACGAGTGGCGCGGCCGCCGCCTCCGCGAGTTTCTTGGTCTCGTTGAGCGCCAAGCTCTGCCCGCAGGTGGCAGCGTCCGTCAGCACCTCCAGATTGTGAGAGAAGTCCTGCACCGGGTGGTTCAGGATTAGCACCATGGCGTACATGATGATGAAAGACCTGACAATGACATTTGACATGAAAGTCGAAACCATGGCGCACATGATGATGAAAGACCTGACAATGATATTCAAAACCATGGCGTAAACTTTGACAATGAAAGTCGAAACCATGGCACACATGATGATGAAAGACCTGACAATGACATTCGAAACCATGGCGTAAACTTTGACAATGAAAGTCGAAACCATGGTGCACATGATGATGGAAGACCTGAAAATGACATTCGAAACTATGACGTAAATGATGATGTGCGACCTGACAATGACATTAGAAACCATGGCGTAGATGATATTGAAAGACCTGAAAATGGTAATTGAAGCTATGGCGTTCTTGGCGATGAAAGATATGTCAATGACATTCGAAACTGTAGTGTACACGATAGTGAAAGATCTGACAATGGCATGTAAAACTGTGGCGTACATGATGATGGAAGATCTCACAATGACAATTTAAACTATGGTATACATGATGATGACATACCTCAAAATGACATTTGAAACTGTTTTTTGATAAAAATTTTGGCCAAAAATGAGTTTCTTTACGGATAATTATGATATTTATGTGGTGTTGGCAGATTTGTTAGTTCTGCGTCTTTGTTGCTTTTTATTTTGCCTCACGATAGAGATTAGACTATTGTTTTACTCTCCAAATATCTATTGTAAGACAAGCACAACAACAGTACACAGATGATGCAAAAACAAGGTAGGAAGAAACAGTTTGGTTTCCGTTGTTTGTTGCATCATGGTGGAGATTTTGAGAATTGAATACGATTTCCAACTGTTTACTGACCACTTTGTTGTTGTTGTGTTTTATTGGCTGTTTTTCTGTAATATAAACCCTCTTTAGTCTCCTGTGTTTCTCAAGTAGAGTCGAATATAGAGAAGAATGCATCAGCTGAGATTCGAACCCAATACCTCCTGCTCATCGTTCTATATCGTTACCTGGAACAGAGTGACATTACAAGATCTTGTGGACACGCACCTGTTTGTTCCAATAAAACTATTAGGTTCGGCCGGGAAACAAAAATTCTATACAAATAAGGGAAGAAATCAGTGAAACTTGAATCATAATCGCCATCAGGTGTTCCCGTGCAGCCTTCAAGTGTGTTTTTATCGCAGGAGGAGGAAAGCGTTTATCATCAGAACGATCAAGTTGGTTTGTCACCTTCCTTTGCTGGAGGCGAAATTTGGAAATGAGATGAGGACCAGACATCGTATCGTGTTGAAAAACGCAAGGCCGATGGACAAGAACAGTCCACTGAAGATAGCGATTGCCAGAGCCAGCTCCAAGTTGACTTCCAGCTGAAAAAATGTGTGTGAAACTAGTAAAGGACACTTGTGGAATTAAAATATTGTAACATACTAATTATATTAACGCCTCATTCGAGGCAACACTTTTACATAACATGTACGAGTATATATTTAGATGATCCCATATTGCTTCGTTTTGTTTTAATATACACACAATGTTTACTCAGAAAGTGGATATATCCTTGTTATCTGTCTTGTACGCGTAGTCATTAAAAAGGTGAACATATATTTATTAATTATATACGTCTGCAGATTAGAGAGTAGAAAACATAGGTGTGTGAGACAAGAGAGAGAGAGAGAGAGAGAGAGAGAGAGAGAGAGAGAGAGAGAGAGAATGAGAGATTATATGATTAACAGTCTGCAGATTCAATTTTACGCTGTTGTTTGTTTAGCTTTTTTACACTGAATTCTTGTCAAGTGCAAAATAACATTTTGCTAATTTCTTTCATGTAAACAACAGTTCTCAAAATACTATCTATCACTCTCAATTAATCAATCAAGCAGTATATCAATTCCTACCTGGAAACTAAAAAAGAAGAAAATGCCCATGGAGAGCAGAAGGCCACACACGAAGCAGAAGAAACTCTTGATCACCTCGTGCATGTACTGACCAGGCGTACACAGGCGGAACGTGAAGCTCCCCTCGGGACAGCAGAATTCTCTGGGACGAGAATTATTGTCAGTAAAAATAAGAACATGTTGAATCGTATAAAAGTCATTGGTTAACATACTTGTACTTGTCCAGTTTCTACATTTTTCACGAGCCCCAGCACACACACACACACACACACACACACACACACACACACACACACACATACACACTTTTTTTTCTCTCCCCAGTCCTCTTAAAGCAGCGAGACGGTACACATTAAAAGCCCAAAGGCATCTATACGAGAAGCTATCGTTACTCTTGACCGATCTTCAGACACAGTTTTACATATGTTTAAAGAAGGAAGCACCCGCCTTATCCCGAACGCAAAAGTTTGAGCCCCGCTCTGGCGACTTCGTCCCCTACTAGTTGGGTCGGTGTCAGTAAAATGTGATTGGCTAAGATAAGTTCATAGTATCCTCGCGCTGTCTCTATATGGCAGCACGTAAAGTTGTCAGACCTTAGCCTTGGGGTCCCTTCTACAATATATTCTATATAGTTCTGACTTTGGACGCTAAGCAACAACAACACCCCTTACCCACTTTCATAAACAGGTAAACTTATGTTTCTTTTGTTAATTTTTATTTCACTTTTCTTTGTTTGTTTGTCTTTGTCCGAAGGTAAATGTTTGTTTTAACTCTCGTCATTGTTGTCTTCTTTTAATACGGTGTTCAAATGAATGCTTGCAACCTTAGACGCAATATAACTTTTCTGCTATTTCCGTGCTTTTATCTGCGAATCGTTGAAGTTTGTCTGGCATGGTATAACCAGTCTGTAGTCTTGTTTTGTTTTAAAGAATATTGTAAGTCTGAATCAGTTGGTGTGATCAGTCTCTTACTAGGTTGTTAGGCTTTGTGAAGCTGATCAGTGTTCGAGTGATTCAGTCTAGATTTTTCTGGCGCGGAAATTCTTTAGACAGAGAAATGCGGATGGGAAGCTGCTGGGACGTTGTACGTGCGACCTATTGTTTAGAGCGATTAGAATAAGCTTTTAGCGACAATGATCGTAAATATTTGCGCGATTAGCTTTTCTACCCAGTAAACTGACCCGAGAGTGGGCAGCTCGATGCAGCAGGGGCAGAATATCCTGCACATGCAGGCCCTGATGCTGCCACACACGGCGCCTTTGAACTGGGACCACCAGGACTCGACTGGGGGCAGCCCCACGATCTCCCGGATGCGGTTCTCCTTGTGCTGAGCCAGCTCCTTTAGGATTCTCCTTAGATTGAGGAGTTGTTTGATGAACTGCATTGCAAACCCCATTTTGAAGTAGATCTCTTACTCCTCACGCAGATTTAGTTTAAGATCAGAATTTTTAGAATCCAGATTTATATGCTAAAATTTACCCATTTATGAACTAATTGCTTTTATTTCAATCGAAATTGTCAAGTGGGATGTAGCATCTAGATCTAAAATCTTTTAGTTTTAATATAGATTCCGGAATTATCTTGGCATTCCTTGTGTCCGTTACACAACAATTGATTTCCGTTTGATGGGCTTGATATTTTATAACACTATGTCTTGAAAGAAATTCCCGCTGCCTTGCACATCACGTTCAATAGCAATATCTTAATTGCCAAATTCTAAATAATAACTGGTCGGTTATATCTTACAAGAGAGAAATTTATGGATGATAGATAGATAAATAAGAGATAGATAGATGAAATGAAAAAAGATAATATTTATGGAGAGACACAGATAATAAAGAAAAAAAAGAGGGCAGGCTTGCCTAACGTTCAACGTCAGCACTGTTGAGGCTATTATTTTGGAGAGGCCCCAAGACTAACGTCTGACAATTTTATGTACTGCCACACACGAAGGCAGGCGCGGAGACATAATAGTTTTAAAAGGACAATGAAGAATAAAGGGAAAATTAGGGATCAGTAAGGAAGAATTAAAACAAAAACAGATACTCGTATTCATTAAAATATTTAGAATATAAACATTATGATTTATTGTAATACAGTGAACAGTTTCCGTTAGTTTATGCGATACATTTAGCACTCTGGGAAAGCCTTAGGCATTTCGAAAATTCTCAGTGATGAAGTATCAAAATTCCATCATTGTTTTTAGTCCGACAGACAGAGAGGAACAAAAATATACATTTATTATTGTTACCCCACGAAACTAAATTGCAATGTGGAAAATGCTATGAGAAAAAACGTATCAAACATCGCATTCCGCCATTCATTGAAGACAAACTCATACGGTGGGCACGGTAGCTCAGTAGGTGGACAGCAACGTTTCTAATCAGCAGCCCCGGTTCAAATTCCGATCACGCCGCCTTTTTCGTTACTTCTCTACTTAAGTCAGTATAATGTGATCAGCTGATGCTGAAATTTAGTATTCCTGCTCTGTTTCTTTTTGGCAAAAGTTGCCACACGTTTGTCTTGGGTGCTGTCCACGAGATTGTGTAGTTGTTAACTATAAACATCAAGAAACGTGAAATTCTTGCTATTCCTTCATTATTCCTTCATGCCAAACTTGTTACAGTGATCTGCAGCCCCCAATCATAACGACCCCTCTTCCTTTCTTATCTGAGGTCGGTGTAGCCCGAGATTGCACCTTGTCTGAAGTGTCTTCTGCTTTCAATGAATCAAGAAATTTGAAAAATTTTAAAAGAACAATCAAGCGTCTACGTCCACATCAGACAGAAAGCGAGACACACAAAGAGACAGATAGACAGACATACAGATAAACAGGCAGACAAACAGACATACAAAAAGGTAGAGAGATAATGAATTAGAGAGAGAAAGATAATGAATAAGAGAGAGAGAGAGAGAGAGAGAGAGAGAGAGAGAGAGAGAGAGAGAGAGAGAGAGAGAGAGAGAGAGAGAGAGAGAGAGAGAGAGAAGAAAGATATGAACGGGCAGAGGCACTCAAAGACAAACCAAGAATGAGAGCTAGCGAGAGAGAAACCGAGCTTTCTTGGCCTTTGCTCTTCTCCCATCGCGATATTTCCAAGCGTTATCTTCAAGATAATACAGGAGCTGGCTACTGCCCTATCCTATTGATCTACAAAGGCACACGAGACTGATAATCATCTTTATCAACGCTGTGTAATAATCGCTTAAGTAACAGGTACAGCGCGTGAGACTGTCACTAAAGAAAAGTCACCAGGAGACTTTTAGCACAATAGGTAGATTCTTGAGTACTTTTCTTTGATTTCCTAATAAAAAGGATTTTTTTCGTTGGATATTTCTCTTGTACGAACAAAAGGTGGTTTTTTTTTATGCCACAACAAAGCGTTAGTGTGACTGTAGTTCATGTCAAGTAAGAATCATCGTGTTTTTTAATAATGGAGATTTTCGTACATAACTCTTTTTCGACCAAATATCTCTGTTAATAAGCCCTGACTCACAGTAGATAGACAAGATATTGCCTATTTTGGACTAGATCTGAGGTAAGGAAAGAATTTATGTAGCGGAGACTGGAGGCATATTAAATTTAATTTGATCCTGTTAAATTGGAAATATTACACTTCGCTCAAAAGTCTCCTAGCTTATATCTGGAGCTACCTATTTGGACTAAGCATGATTTTTCCAGCTCCTGAAAGAGCCTTTGTGTAATCGATTGTCCAGTATCCTGCAAGAATGTCCTTATCTTTGCGGAGCAGGGCGCGATCCGTCGCGGCGCTTGTCGTTTTTATGCTGTGCATGTTGGGACCAGAATGCCACGCCCACGACCACAGGTTATGGAGGAGCAGATTGAACGACACGCTCAAAGACATCATAAAACATGTAGACGCGTATAATCCACGTGTTGAGCCGTCTCTAAGGCCGGCTGCCACATTGGTTACGGTAATTACAATCGCTCCCTTTCCACGACAACAAGCTTAGAACGTGTACGCGTAGTAGTTGTAGTAGTAGTAGTAGTAGTAGTAGTAGTAGTAGTAGTAGTAGTAGTAGTAGTAGTAGTAGTAGTAGTAGTAGTAGTAGTAGTAGTAGTAGTAGTAGTAGTAGTAGTAGTAGTAGTAGTAGTAGTAGTAGTAGTAGTAGTAGTAGTAGTATTATTATTATTATTATTATTATTATTATTATTATTATTATTTTTATAATCATCGTTACCTATAAAATCTCCCAAAATACAATGGAAAATACTGGGTTTTTTAAAATTCCTATGTTTCTATCATATTACAACATCTTACAGCATTAATAATTGTAGTTGCCTGGATCGATTGCGGATTCCACAATAGTAACAGGAATTCCCTGAGATAGTTTTGTACACTGCCAAGGGCCTGTTTGGACTTCTGGTCTTCTTGTTTTTTTAATCCTGTGCCTAGAACTGTGTGGGGGACGGTCCGTGCCGCTGTGCCATGAGTGACGGCACCGGCACTGTGGACATCAGCAGCCTGGGAAACCAAGATGGGACGGCCACGTGAGTCTACTTAGAATGGTACTTGTGTACTGATAGTGCGCATGCAAGAAAGATGAAAAAGCCCCTGAAACAAGAAGCAACAAACTTTAACACTGCGACTTCATGCTAATGAACAATAGGCGAATCGCGTAATCTAGAACAAACTAGAACTCTCCTGCCACGCACCCAATGAAAAGTTCTACTCTAACGCGATTAAAAAATCTAAGAAACATGGCTTTTTATATTCTGAGGTTAAAAGGCTGGATCAAATTATTTTAAGATGTAATGCCAAACTGCGGTTGGCGATATGTTATTATAAAGTGTTGAAATGTTTGAAACTAACGCCATACACAATGAGAGAAGAGGTCATGTACAAAATTGACGTGCTTCTGAAATGATTCATTGAAATTCTATTTACAGGACGTACGCTTAATCAAACTGTGGCATCTTAACATATAAAGTAAGAAATACCTTTGTACTTAAGAGATATTGTTTGTTATGTTTTGAGTGTGATGTGCTATGTGTTGCTGTATGAAATTTATTCTAATGTCGCTCCTGTTCAGATTTCCCGAGGAGTATTCTTACGACAACACGGTCTACGCGTACAATCCTTGCTTTCCCATTTCAAAAGGTGGCAGCTGCAAAAAGTCTGCAGTAAGTGCCATCAACATAGATTAAATCTTAGAACACCCAAGCATCACCATATTTTGATCAAGGGCTGTCTCTATAGAGGGAGGCAGAGAATTCTCTCCCCCTCTCCGGGTTTAACGTCTCCTAGGTTCCCCTGGGGGATCCTATACGGCGAAAATCAAGGGCTGCATAAATGTTTCGGTTTATATTACGAGGACTTTGATTTCACATAAGGTAATCCACGTTAGAATTCAGATACAGCAACCAGAGACATTAGGCCCCTTTCATGTCTTTTTGGAGTAAGCGTTTGTGTTTGCACGCTTTATCATTCCCGTTTAATAACTAGAATGCCCACCCCATTTAGCTTTAGTCACTCGATTGCGGGCACTATTGCTTAGCGAGCTAACAGAGCTCATTATTAAAATTGTTATTTTTTCGGTTTCAATAATTTTGCCTCCACCCATTTTCCCATTGAATAGTTTAAAAAAGGGTAATTTTAATGTGGTTGTTTAGATAGCCCTGTCCACAAGCAGCAAGAAATGAGTTATTTCTTTCCTCCCTAGGAATCAAGGGTCGATAGAATCTACGTCTGAGTGAGATAAGCAGCTGTGAAAGAAATAAACCTTTACTCTGCAGCATCCTAACGCTATGAAGCCCATGTTCCCAGGTGTGCCAGAAGCAACTCGACGAGAGCTACACGGACATGGGCCAGCAAGAGTCGGCGGTGTGGGCGTTCACTGGCTACTACTCGCAGGTCACCTACACCGCGGCCTCCGGCAAGTACGTGGTACTCCCAGGTCCTGTGCTGGAGAATTTTACATACTTTAATTTGTTCTGGTGGAATGCGTGTCGACGTCCGCTTCTTTAAAATATCACAGAAAACAGTGTTAGATACATACCGAGTATTGACTTAGTATTGATATTTTCTATCCACTCTCATTCTACTGGCATACAAAAATAAACAATGATAAAAGCCAAATTCCTATAACTATGTTGAGAAAAAAAAATTGACAAATATGACTGACATCATCTAGTACCATCACTTCAGTTTGTAGTCCATTGCAATATTTCTTTTACATGTATTCACGTTCAATAATTATTATGATGCTCATGGTATAAAATTTATGGCCAATTTAACTTACGCAAATTCATCAAAAGATGTTTTCTTAAAACAACATCGTCCGTGTCAACTTTATTATTTTGCGCATGTTAACTGAAGTTTTGACAGTCATTTTTGTCCAGATTCACCAATGCATAATGTCAGCTGCCAATATTTATAACCGACGCAATTTCACTGATTGATTTTAGATCAATACTCTCTAAGATTAACGAATTGACGAGTCGTGGTGGATCTCTAGCATAATCATTGTGGACTTCATCAGTGAACGAATCTAGTAGGATATCCACAACTAGAGCATCACATTAATAGTAATAACAGTATCAACACCAGCATAAATAGCTCCGGTGTTCAAAAAACCATACAAGAACTTTGGAATCTACACTAAATGTTGTTATTCCTTTTATCCTACTGACGCAGGCAAACAGAGGTGTTACTTATTTGTGATCCCACCTATACCACACCACAGCTAACTGTGATTGGGGAGCTAGAGCCGAACAAACTGGTGAGATACATTTTCCTAGAGAAAATTTAAAAAATCTGGAAAATAAATTTCTCGTCGAAACAATTCTGCACTGGATGAAACAAATATTAAAAACAAAACCCAACACTGCCCACAGCATCCAGCTATAGTAACGAAACTTCAAAACCACTCGCTGGTGATACTTATTTCTTAGCGATTAGGCTAAACATCAAGATCAAAAGAAACAAAATAAAATGAAAATACCCAAGAGAGTTATACTTTCCCCATTTCTTCCTTCTCTCCCCTTTTGTCTCTACGTCCCTGAATTCAAATACGTGTACGTACATTCTATGTCTAAACATATCGCGTTTTCCTCCTGCCGCAGTCTTTGAATCTATGGACTCAGTGCGCTTGTCCCAACACCTGTGAGCGAGTGGATCCGATCAGCACTGGAGGATCAGCGGCCTTGACAGCAGGCTCCGTCATGCTCATCATGTAAGGCTCTCCCCCTCGTCAATGAATATCTCACCTCTTTTGTTTAATCTTTGCTTAGCGTCCAATGTCAGGAGTTGGGGGGTACCAAGACTAAAATCATATTTTACGAGCTGTCACACAGAGACAGTGCGGGGCTACCATGGCTCTTGTCACACCCGTTATTTATTATACTGACCCGACTCGACCAGTTGGGGATACAATCAGTCAAACAAATATTGACCAATCGTGGATTTCGAACCAGGGACATCTCGATTGAGAGACCAACGCTCTACCACTTGCACCAATTGGCCCCCAATCTCACACCACAAAGAATGGGAAGCCATGCAGACGTTTGAGTTTCTGACGCTGGAAACCTTAGGCAATTTCCTAACATTTTTGTTGTTGCTAGTATTCGTTAAAATAAAGTGATCACAAATGAATGAACAAGGGAAGGAAAACAATTACAATTGAAATAGCTAGATATCTGCATTCGTTTTCTCTGTGTCGCTTTAGCAATGCTATACAGTTGTATTGCCATCCAGCGAATTTTACTTGTATATGATAAATTCCCGACACTCTGTGGTCACCCGAGATTTTGAGATGTCAACTGCTGTGGTTGTACTGGTTGCATCCCCAAGTGCACAACCCGCTTGATCCACTCTCTGATAGAACTACGGGTTTTCCCCCCACAGCTTCTTCACCACGGTGTTTGTGTACCTGGCTGTGGGGGTGCTGTACAACCACAGAAAGAACCAGGCCAAAGGGAAGGACCTCCTCCCTAACTACACGTTCTGGGCGGCCATGCCTGGGCTCATCAAGGTATGACAAGATGAAAACTCGTATTTTGTTAAATGATATAATTTTGAGTGGAAGTTGTTGTTGCAGTTGAGTTGGTTTAACGTCCAATATCAGCACTATATAGGCTACATTGTAGACGGGCCCCAAGACTGTCAATTATATGTGCTGCCACACATGAGACGTGACTCTTGTCTCAGCCAGTCACATTAAACTGACACCGACCCAACCAGTAGAAGGGGCAATCGCCAGGACTCGAACTCGGAACTTCTGCGTCGGATGCCGATGTTCTACCCCAGGACCACCGCGCCCCCCATTGAGTGGGATAATCTATGGTAGGAATAAAGTAGTAAAAAAAAAGGAATGTTTTAATTTCGACACAATAGGTTTCATTAATATTGGAATTTTCTGTGTCATCAATTTCAGTTTAGAGCATAGTTATTCTGACTAGTTTGTTGTTTTAAAGGTCATGCATTTAAGCAACACATAAACGATAAGTTGGTACCATAGAATTAAAAACTGATCAGCCCAATCTACTGAGGCTGTTGCTTTTGTTATGGAGAGACAACTGATAAGCAGAGGCTGCATTGTCTTTGCCTGTTCCTCCGAATGTCCAACACTCCTTTTCCATCTCATATAACAAGAGCATTTTCTGAAATACATGTATGTCCATTTACAGCTTATAATAGAATAGGCGTTGCTCTCCTTTTGGTAAAGCATCAGGTCAAGAAACCTCATTATTTTCTCCTCTGTTTGACAGGACGGATTTGGTGCTTCCAAAAACTTCTTATGTGGAAAGAAAACCGGATATGAGGAGGTTTAAAAAGGACAGTGTCACTACATTGATGGTCTTGAAGTTACCTCTCTTTTTATAAATGCTTATATTAAGATGAAAATCATCTTCACCCACATAATAGAACTATTGTACTGTTTAAAAAAAAAGTCATCATGCAGTGTTTAAAATCATGCAATTAGCAAACTAACAACTTTCCCCTTATTTATAATATAAACAGCCCCCCCCCCCCTCCCCACTCTTTTTTGTAAAATTTTTTCAAAGGGATAAAACCTATAAAATTATGAAACCAAAGATTATAAATTATCATAAACCACTCCTACACTGCATAAAAACATACAGAGTTAAACTATACAATTTTTATGTGAGGCAGCATGTATAACTCTTGATTAACTCGTTAGAACTCATTGACTATAAAATAAATTCCTGTTCTACCTATAATACATGACTGTGCATGTTTCATTTTATGTGCATGTCATTTTATTACCTAAGGCCACCAATCTGGTTGCTGCACATTCTAGTTCTTTGTAGCATAATGTAACTGGCATCATTGTCCATCAAATGTCATAATTATACACAATTATAGCTGTAATGTATATGCAGAGGATGCTTGTTTTCGAAACTGATATTTATGAAAGTGAAAATGAAATGGAACACCTCGTTATTCTTATTACATGTACTATTGACCTTCTTATCTTTTTCATGTATTTGGAGTATCCGAGATGTTGAAGAGTTTTTGATCAACATTTCTGTAAAGACTACAATTCGCAGAAATTAAAGCTCTCTCCTACTTCTCAAAGAAGATCCTATGGGGTAACAAGATCCGAGAGCGGAGTACCTTGGGGTAAACAAGTGGAGGTCAACAAAGCTTTAAGAATAACAAAGCAACACAAAACATGTGGCCAAGGGAAACAAGGCAGCTTGATCAAACCCTTAACCTTTTAACTAGGAGCAGTCTGTAATTTGAACAAGAAACTACACAGAAAAATAATTTGCATTTATGACAGAAGCAAGGCCATTTGTAAAACTAAAAGTAAATTTTTCCACTTTGATAGAGCGTTTGGCCGTGAGGAGCCAGGAGTTAGGGTCCTGATTGTACTAAGCAGTTGTGAGCTAGGATGCCTTACTACAATTTCTTTTTGCTGTGACTTAAGAGCCTCAGCTACACATTCCACACTGGGTTGCCAAAGGGGCAGTGAAAATTTGAATGCACTCAAAACCGAATTCATTTCACACTTTGTTTTAATTCATAAGCATAGATTAAAAATGAAATTGAATGTACAATAAAGATACAGCAACAATTGTCTGTTGTGTCATATTTACAAAGCAGGCTCATCTATACATGTATACATTTTACATGATAACATTGGCAAGGTTTTAATGTACATAGTTGTTATACTTTACAATAAGTTTGAGGAAAAAAGGGAGAATACTTGCCCACAGTAGGTTCTGTATTTAAGCTACATTTGATATTAACTCTGACACAGGGCAATTTTCTTTGATATTTAGATTTTTCAAAACTGAAACTACATTTTTCAGTGGACAACTTTTCTTGCTTGTTTGCTCATCTAAATCACAAAGTAATATGATCATGTTCTGACTGATGGTGAAAATCAGTATAAGTTAATCACTATAAGAGAAAAAAAAATGAATTTAAAAAATAAGGAGAGAAAGACAATAAGCATATGTCATTCAAATCTTAAAAACAAAATTTGAAGAAAATCGTCCCCTTTGATTAACACCGACCAGTGTGATCCAAATTGTATTCTTATGAGAGGACAGAGGTTTGGTCACCAACTAGGCTTCATCGCAGATAGGTCCAGAGACTAAGACCTGTTACATGATGCCACATTGTCACAGCGGGGGATACCAGGAAGAAGTTCACAGCTGGCTTTCCTCTTAAAAATTTAGCTTTTATTTAATTTCAGTCGTTTGTACATAATTATGGTTACAATTACTTCCTCCATTTCTATGATTCCTAGAGAGAAAAAAAGACTTTTTATACTACTAACTTCTTCTTATTTCTTTTGTGGCTTGCAATAGTGCCTATTATGGGATATAGTAATAATAATAACAACAACAACAACAAAAACGAAAGATGATTAACAATATCAAAGAGTTATTAAAAATGGAAAAGAAAGATACAAAATCACAACTATGAGTTCAAAGAAAGAAAAAAACAATGGAGGAAGACAAATGAAAAGGTAGATTACAGGATAATATCTTGGTCTAACAAAAGAAGTCCATTTGCCCCAACACTTAAACCAGAAAAACATAAAAAAAACAAACAAATACAAAACAAAGGAAACACACACACACACACAAAGGAGATGAAAAAATAGCTCTTTAACAAAGTTAAATCATAAAAAATAATGTGATATTGAATAGGCCAGCTCAAATTTTAAAATTAGAACCAATATTAAGTTAGCTAAAACATCTCACCTTTTTTATATATATATGTATAGTTTGCCATTATCACAAGCAAAATTAAAATATACACTGTCCTCGAGCAAAGAGGTATCCTGTGTTCAATAAAAAAAAGTTTTGTCACTTATTTTGGCAACATATGTTAAACAAATTTAACATATGTTGCCAAAATAACTGACATAACTTTTTATCAAATACAGGATACCTAAAGTAAACCAAAATATTGTCTAGGTGGGCCCAGGCAAAGATGAATTTCGGAAAAACGAACTGTGTTCTTACGAACCAAGAAAAAAGGTCCTACAATGCTACATAGAACCCATTTTTAATGTAAAGGTGCTTGGACGGTATTCATCCAAGCACATGCGAAACTTGAAGCCGTAGAGATGTGGTTTCTTAGGAGAATACTTGGTACACTTTGGATAGCAAAAAAGTCTCACAAAACTGTCTTTAATGAGGCAGACACAGGAAGATCCCCTATTAATAAAATATGTCAGTGTCATTTATAGGGCATAATATGAAAGGAGAAAAACTTGAACATCTCCTCATGACAGAAATGCTTGAAAGTTGAAGGAAAAAGGAGCAGAGGAAGACAGAGAGAAAAACTACTAGACAGTCTAGTTATGTGGCTGAATGCGGTGAACGTAATGGAGGCATTGAAGGCAAGACGGGATCGAGCGACGTGGAAGGACGTGATCGCCAACGCAATGAAGCACGGCACATTATGATGATGAATGTCAAAACAATAGTCTCTGTATTTCATTTCCATAGCTGTTTCATCAAATATCCAACACTTCATTCATAAACTTCAACAATAACAATCCATTTCTTAAGACACATTTAAACCTACGAAATAACAAGTTAACAGTTCTATTTCATCAAAACAATAAACCCATAAAACAGAACTAACACATTCATACTTTTAATTTTTTTTTTCATTCTATCAACTATTTAATAAATTAAATTGAAATTACTGTATGCACAAAAGCTGGTTCATCATAATTATCAGCAAATGATAACACAAAAAAAATTTTTTGGATGCAATAAATAGTAAAAAAGGGTTCCCCTGGGGATGCAAAATATTCAAGTGTGGCGCATTAAAACTTTTTGATGCACGACATAATTTTTAACTTTGATCATTCAAAACAAGCCTACATATTATTCTTGCCCTATAAAATAAATTTTCAAAAGACAAACAGAAATCAATGTTTAGTGTCTACTCTAAGACAAGAGTTGGCCCACAACTATACACACTCTACGAGCGTTTGGTTTGGTTTGGTTGGTTGGGTTTTAACGTCCAACGTCAGCAACTTATAGGCTTTATCGTGGACGGGCCCCAAGACGGACGTCTGACAATTTTATGTGCTGCCACACACGAGACAGGGTGGGGATACCATGAGCGTAAACATGTGTTTCAAAGGAAGCACAGCAGTTTATACATTTTAAACCTTTATGATCCATAATAGCAACAGGCGACATTGATTAGAGAAAGCAAAACAAGACATGCTAGGCCCTAACTTCATCAGATAACTAAATTCGCTGTTTACATTTTGCGAAATACATTAATCATGATATTCTTTTTATAGAGCAAGCAATTGTTGAAAACTCACTACAATGATGACAGTGAGTATGAGTGAATTTGTTTTTACGGTACATCAACATGGTAAAGATATATTGTGCCCATGATGTCCTCAGACAGTTAATATATTATACTAGTAGCATCAGTGACTCCTATTAGTATAATGTATTAACCGTCTGACAGTGAGTGGTTTCAACTATCTTAACATCAATTAAAATCCTTTTTACTTATCACAAGATCTTTTTTGAAAGTAATTGAAATGACATAAACTATGCAAATCAAATAATATTATCAAAAAAGAAATTAAGGCACAAACATCACTTTTGCTTGCCTCACACAACATGCTGTCTGATGCAGTGTATTGTGTGAGTATTTAACTTTGATAAGAAAAACATAGTCTCATCTCTGAAACCGCCTGAATAACTCAACACCAATATTTTTCAAAATACTTAAATAGTGCTTCAGTTCAAAATATTACATACTAATGGTTTGATAAATAATCATTCACGTTAATTCTGTCTAGAATCTAAAATGGGTGCATTTGTTGTTTTTTTCATTGGACAGTTAATTTGTTTTGTTTTTTGTCTATATCATATTCAAACTTATTAAAGTTTTTGCATATTTTGGTAATTTGTACTTTATACATGCATTTCAAAGCGTATGGAAAGCCAATATAGCTCCCCTAGACAACTGATAATTTTATACTTGTTACAGCTGAAGAGCTGAGATAAAAGCACTTTTCTAACCTATGACAACTCAGAATGAGAGGGCCACGAGTAACTGATTTGGACTAGACACTACACCTTTCTTTCTCACAAACACTATTTATCGTTGGAAACACTTTATTTTTGAAACTTTAATGATCATGACTATTTCTTTGCCAGATTCTTCAATTCAATACTTAACTATTCATCTGTCTACCACTCATGGACAATTTGTCCAATGGGGCTAGAACTATCAAACTCATGAAACCACATCATGAGAAGGATAGCAATACTTGTGCCAACTGAAACGGGTTGCTGCCCTTTAGATTATGGTAGATTCCAGGAAACAAACAGGAAAGAGACAATAAGAGACTAAAAAGAAAATCTGAAGGGAGGGGAGGAGAACGGGAGTAGAGGAATGATGTACATGTATTTGAGTTCAAGTGTTTCTAATATTAGACATGACTCTAGTTGACAATTACAACTAAACTGAAAGGAAGGAAAAAAAAAAAACAACAACAAAATACAGGGATGACACCAGGCCCTGGTAGAATTTCCAGAACTTAAGCAGTGGGGAAAGAGGAGAAGAGAGGAGGGAGGGTCAGGGGGATGAAAATTTTCAAGATTTTCGTCCGTCCAGAGAGGCTCGAGGTCCCTGAGGTGATATAAGGGTACAGATCGGTATTCATGGGAAGAATAAACGATGTTGATCAGATAAACAAGAGGTTGATATTGGTGATGCGGATGAGGTCAACTACAGTGAATATAGGCCTACCGATAAAACAATATCAAGCAAATTTAACAAACAACCAAAACATAGTGCATGTCGATAAAGATTGTTTGTTGATTTTCTTTTCCAGTCTAACAAAACTTCAGCAAATTTCTTTTTCTGATAGAATTTTAGTGGCACAATTTACTGCAGTTGAGTAAAAATCAGGAATAACATTGTTTTTCTTCAAGCGGAGGAGTCCTCTATATGGGCGCATGTTTTAGAATAAAAACATATTGATTTTCACTTTGTGTGACCTTGGAAATCGCTGGTTGACTCTTTGTTGAGTTCGGACATAAACCCTCATAGGCCAATTAAAAAAAAAAAAAATGCATTGGTCTTCGTCAATGTGGATCTAGGCTGGACTAACAGCACACACCATTATAAATATGGTGGCATCGCAAACTTTTAGCAATTTTCGGAAAAGGTGTTTTTTGGACATTGGACTCAGATAGAAAGATTTCCGGAGGATCCGGACCCACATTATATTTCCAGAATTTCGGGAAATTGTGGAAAAGGGGCATCCCTGGAATAAACAAGACATACAATGTTTTTCACACAAATGGTAATTCCAATGTTAAAAAAATGTTAAGAAAAAAAAATCCTGATTTTACAATTTTGTACAAAAGCCTACTCTTGTAATGGTGAGCAATATCAAAGAGGCAAAAGATGCGTAGATGATAATATTACAAGCTGGTTAGAAAATGACCTTACAGGATCGTAAATACACATATTGAGTACAAGATTGAAAAAAGGACCTTTGACTGCATAACACCATAACAAAATAATGATATTCCAGGCTGATACAATAACATACAGTCTATGACATAGAACTATCTGAAACTATATACCACTTCTTGGGTAGCAAGACACCACAGAGAAGAGAAGATCAAGACACAGGACCTTGGAACATTCCCTTTTCAAGAAACAACCAATTGTATTTATTTTTATTGAGAAAAATAATCAGGAAAAATTTAGTCATTTTTGTGCATCTTAAAACTTTGTGATTCATCTGAGCCACAATTGTAAGATTTTGTTTTCTTTTGTTCATTCAACACACAACTGTTCCCCACTAAAGAAATATGAAATTTGAAAAATGAGATTAAGATCGTCATAATATTTATATATTGCTTATACACTGTTATGCAGCATGTCCCTAGATCAATTTCAAAATCTTTTTCCACGTCCAAGGCCATAAATAGCATCATGTCTTGTACATGGCTTATGTATAAAGAAAGGCAAGAAAATATTTTTAGGATGGGCACCAAACGTTTTTTTGTTGTATCTGGAATAACCAAAGTTTATATAATTTTACCATAAAAATTTTTTAAGACAATTATCATCAACATTTGCTTACACCATGGAACATACAGAAGAAAAGATGGCTTGAGTTAAGAGTCATGTGGAACTCTATTCAAAATCTTCTAAACTGCAATTTTGTCATCATTAATATTAAACAAAATAACAGCATAAATATTGAGAACTTCATAATGCATAAGATTTTACCGATTAGCTGATCTAAAAAAAAGAAAAAGATGGCTTTCCTTAAAGAATCAATGAAATGAAGGAAATATCCTTTAGTACTTTAAGAAGACACACACTTAAAGAAAACTAGCACACAATGTGAAGAAAGCATGTGCTTTAGGAATGTCTCCAGTGTGGTATTATGCTTTCAAGTGCAAAGTTAGTCAGAACAATCCTCATAACTCTCCCATTTAAATTTGATGGCAATCACAGAAAGTCCAAATGCAAAATTGTTGGCAGAGAAAACAGCGAAAAACCATACTGATCTATTTTCTTTTCTTAACTTACTTACTTTTTTTTCTTCTTCCAACTTTAATCTATGCTTCTTTTTTCCAAATTCCAAACAAAAGATCTATTGCTTTTAACCTCTTCGTGCCATACATGTCATATTTTCCTTTTTTTTTTAAATGTGACAAGATGCCGTACATGCAGTGTCTAGTACATCGTGACTTCGAGCTAGATTCGTCATGCTTTATCATCTTGATATCTCGCAAGCGTCGATAGTAATGCTATAACTGTTTACAAATTCCAACTTATCGATAAATTTTACAATTAGAAAATACCCTTTTGTATTGATAGGGGCATTTGATTGTCAATGATTTTAAACCACGAGAGAATGGAAGCATTTCACAGAAAAATAACTTGAGTTGAAATACGCTCTCAGTAACTTCATTTTATAAAAAAGTTATAACATCATTGATTGTTATTCATCAATAAGTCTTGGAATTAGTTCATTTAACAAGAAAAAATTAAAATTGATTTCTTATAACAAAAAAAACAAAAAAAAAACCCATGCAATATTGATAAACTACTCATAACAAGGCTTCAATTTTGTTTTGCACAGCCAGATTGAAAAATTTTTGTTTTCCATTCTACTCATGCTGCACCGTTGTACATTTTTTTTTTCTCTCCATTAAATACTCCTCTGTTACCTCTGTATTTCACTTCTTTTATTCACTTTTGTTGTTGCAGTCCAAACATTCTGATTCACCCTGAAAGTCTTTTTTTTTTTTAAAGTTGTAAATTCCAACAAGTCTTTGGAAAATATTTGGTAAAAAAAAGAATCCAGTTTACACCAAACTTTCATCTGAAGATTAAGCCCGATAGGTTTTTATCACATCCACGATGGCCTGTCTGCAGATGGGGCAGAGTCCGTTCTGACTGCGGATCTTGACGGCACAGTCGAAGCACAAGCACATGTGTCCGCAGGTGTACAACACGCAGTTCACCGGCTGCTCCCAGCACACCTTACAGTCCAAAGTTAGGTCATCGGGCCCGTCCCTCTCCCCCACTCCCAGGGGCGTGCACGGCGCGGACATTGGCTGTTGGAGCGGTAACCGCATGGGGTGGGGGTGCATGGGGGCGCCACTCTGTCTTTGAGGATTAGCGCTCTGAAGGTGCTGGTGAGGATCACCCATGAAACTACGCAAGTTCGGTTCCTGAGGTGACGGTAAGCATGGGGCGGGAGTGCTATTGCTACGCAGAGTGTTGGGGGGAAGAGGGGGAGGGTGGGCACTGCTGGAGCCCCCAGTGATCAGCCGAGATGTCGCCATGGACTGGGATCTAGCCAGTCGTCCTTGGACAGGTGTTGTTGTAGTGCCTGGAGAAAAAGAACAAAGACATCATAGCTTACTACTATACTAGCTGCTCAAAATCAAGTTCTCAATGTGCAAAACAATGTTTATGTCATGCTAAGGAAAAAAAAAAATCAAACCTGGAATAGCCATGTCTGTGTAGTGTTCAATATAATTAAAATTGCCTTCTTAATAAGTTAATGAAAACACAAGGCCAGTGTACAAACAGCTCATATATTGAAAGAAACCTATTGTATATCTTTTTAAAACAAATTAAGTATTATCACATACAAAGCCATGTCCCTAAAATTTTCTCTTAGAGGGCTCTTTATTTCCAAACATAAATTTAAATTTTTTTGAAAAAGATAATATACAGTCCAGTTAAATACACCATAAATATAAGACTGTCTCACTTTCAAACCAAGAGGTTAAATTTGGATCTCTGGGTATCGCATGCCTGTTGAAAGCTAAAAGTCAATTTGAGGCCCTAGCCAGTTAAAAAAAAACTTTTTTGGGCCTTTAAGAGATGCAAATAGTGGGAGAAAACAAACATTTGAAAAAACATTTTCTATGAGCACTAATATAGTAATAACTATTTACAAAATCTGTGACCACAGTTAAAATTTCAAGAAATAACTTTAGAAGATAAAATGTAAAAGTACTGCCTTAAGACGCTTTCCCAAATATTTCACTGCAAATATGTTCAATAAATGAAAATGACATCTCTTGAAACAATAGAGGTGAGTTATTGTAAATTTTATTCTAAATTCGTTTTAGACCCCAAGCATGTTCAAGGCTGAGCTGTCCGCGACCTAAACATTATTGCTTCCTTACCAAGAATGTGCACTTTCTGAATGTTGCCATAGACGTCAAAGAACGCCCACAGTGGTAACGTCCTGTCTACATGCATCAGAGTCACGGGAGCTTGATTGTTGCGGGCGTATTTAACTTCCCCTGGACCACAAGGAGGAAAAAACATGCGACAGAAATAAACAAATGGAAGAGTATTTGCTACATGCATGAGCATGGTCTTGACTAGGCAGGCTATGACAGCAGATAGCTGCGTGCTGTGGACTGATGAGCAAATGGTCACTATTCTTTCTAGGATTCTTTGGTGAATCTAGGGATGCCATACGAATTAAACATACAACTTTTTCCAAATTAATTTTCCCATGTGTAAAGAGGCAAAGGACAATAAAATGACTGGTCATCTGCTAACAAAATTACTTGCTGTTTTACTCCAACTTTTTAGTTCAAAGTAATACATATTTTTTTCTAACTGAAAATCAACTGAGATAGGACTAACAAAATTGGCACTACTTACAAGATTGTCTCTGATCTATCAAGGGCCTTATTTGAGGGCTGATCTCATACTATCAAGAACATATTATGGGAACGTTTTTATTATCAACATAGTAAAGAAACACCGCACACTATCTCTTGAAACTGCTTGTCAGAATTCTTGAAAGACTACTCAAACTGTTAACAGAACAACAGCAAAAAAAAAAAAGTTGACTCTTTCTTTATACAGAGCCACACCATGGTATCCCTGCGCTGCCTGTGTAGCAGCATATAAAATTGTCAGACATTAATCTTGAGACCAATTTAGGATAAAGCCTAGCAACTTAAGTAGAACATGAAGAGACCAACCAACCAGCTAATCTTTACACAGTACCTATTTGCATTGCTAAGGGCTAGCAAACCGAAATGCTAAAAAAATCTCTGATAGTTTTTTGCTACTGAGCTCAGCTATCCTCACCATCCTCCACATGTCTCAATGTGTGTGAAACTGACTTTCTTCCCTCCTCCCTTCTGTTCTAGAAAACACTGACCTGAGTCTGACAGGAAGAAGCTGATCTCGTCTCCAACCTCCGGGTTGCGGCACACGTCCTTGTTGACCACCCAGTACTCGGGCCGGTCCAGCAGCAGGTCCGAGTCGTCCGGAAGGCTGCCTGCGGCCACAGTGGACGGATCACACGCAGTCAGCCCGAAGCCCAGGCCCCCGATGTATGATCTGTCGATGCTTAGAACCTGACCACAGCATGAGGGGAAAAACAAAATTACTCTCCATATATGTTAAATATTTAAACAAATTCAAAACATTGTAAATATTTATTCTAAAATATGAGACGAATAGATTAACGTGGTAACAAGTTGACAAAATCAATACGTATGTGTTTTTACTCATCTGACAATTTTTTTTTCTTTTGCTTCAATTTTCAGGTATGACAATTTGCCATCACCGATCCTCCACTTGTGGGGGTGGGGAGAGGGGATTGAATCATCCCAAGTTAGCTCAAATTATTCTCAAAAACTTAGAGATAAATGAGCATAGGAAAGTAGCGTTTGCTGATTTATAAATTTGATAACTTGCTTTTCATATATATGTAATGAGCCAGAAGAAAAAGCACAGAGGTATTCATCAACATAGAAAGACAAGAGGTGTTGATATCCATAGTACAGAAGGTACTGTGGGTAGCAAATATTTTTTTCTAAACTATGCTAGATTATGGTTGAGTGGGTTTAATCCTTTATTACAGAAGGCAGTGCAGGCAGATAATATTCCTAGAAAAGAGGCTGCATGGTGAGTGAATTAGTGTATACAATGTTATCCGCACCTGTAAAACAACTGTCTCCCCACAGCTGATGGGTCGCGATGTGAACACATAGGCGTTGCAGTATTCCTCCGGCATGCGGAGCGCCACCCTGCGGTCAGAGCTCACGCGGATGTTTCGTCCAACAAGAGTGTGGAAAGGGAGCGGGTTGAAGCTGACGCCAGCGTGGTACTGCAGTAGCGAGGGCCCAGGCATGTTCAGGCCAGGTGGCGTGCCGGGGGTGTGGACACCCAGCAGAGTTGCTGGCCCTGAGCCCCCACTTCCCCTGCTGGCTGCATCCTCTATAGACATGTTGTTAAAGCTGAACACTTCATCAGGCCCTACCACTGGAGCTGGGCTCGTATCAAAGTGGCCTGGCTCGATTTCTGGGCAAAATAAGCAGAATCGAAGGTGATGAAAACGATTTAGAAAAAATTGTTTGCTTATTCAATACTGCACATGGTTTCAAAAGTGGTTTGAAATTGAAAACAAATTGGGTTAAGCCAATAATAATGTGCAGATTATATGCTAATCTTTAATTTGATAAGTGATTTGAAAACGAATTTGGCTACACATATCCTATTGTGTATTTTTGACAGTTATTTTCCAGCTGGTTCCTGACTCGGGGCAGAAAATCACTTTTAGCAACACTGCAGCAGAAGAAATGTTCATGGTTGTGATGAACCCCAAAAACAACAAAAGTAGAGATGCTAATCTCTCTCTCTCTCTCTCTCTCTCTCTCTCTCTCTCTCTCTCTCTCTCTCTCTCTCTAACAGAGGTTTATGATAATTAAAAGTTCTGAATTGCCATAAGGCGAAAAAGGTTTAGCTTACACACGTTTAGCATAAACCAAAGACGTTAAACATCGGGGTCCTCATCACTTAATGCCAGGACGACAGTCCCGTGTAAAGGAATTGAGGCGTCAAGACAACCTGTCTTCTATTGGATATTTCTAGTGTGAATATCTTACTTCCTTTTTGTGTGCCAATAATACGTTTCCAGTCTTCTTGGTCAAAGTTAAAGTCATAACCAATTCGGCAGTTTTACAATCCCTAAGCACCACAAAAAAGACAACAAAAAACAACTTCCTTTTAAGTAATTATAATGATGGAGTTGCCTCAAGGTGCCAAATCTGGGCTGAGCTCGAGTTTTGTCGATTAGACTGGATGAAATAAAATGTGGTCGCCGGTGTACTTCGCATTCATCAATCTCTCTGAGAGTCAGAAAGCTTAGAGGCAGAAAGCATTGGTCAACGAGAAACACTTGAACCACAACTTAATTACCACTGTGTTTCTTACATATATATATATAGATAAACGCATAACCCAAAATCCATCTTGATCCAAAGTGTAATCTTCCGCAAAATATGGCAATACAACTAGCTAAAGATTATGCAAAAAGCCTTAGCTGTGAATGTAGTCGAGACGAACTAGTTATCATTATGTTGCCGGAAAAATGTATAAACCATTCTAAAAATAAACATGACCTATAAACGCAAACCTACATTCGAAAGCAGGGACAGTTGGATCAGACACGAGCAAGATCCGTTTACACATCAACAAGAAAACAAAAGTGAACACTGAAACCGAAGTTATGTCCAACGATATATATTCATTAATTTGGCTTTTTAATTCTCCTAGCGTCATGACTGGGAGCAAAACTTACTTTGCAAAACAACAACAACAACAACAACAGCAACAACAAAAATAACAAATCACACACACACACACATAAACAAACAAAAATACAAACTGGACATTAATTTTTGTTCAAACTTTCGCAGTTTTTCCTGAATAAAAATAAACCAAGGCCATGAAGGAAACAAATATTAACCAAACTATAAACTATAATTATAATTCTTGGCACGCTCTCTTTGTTTTATACACAGGCCATCAAAACGATTCAAGGGATTTCTGTTTGAAGATTTTGTGTGTGTGGAAAACGCTTAGCTTCGAAACGGAATCTTGCCAGAACTCTTGGGGTGAGAGGTCGATCAACATTGAGTGATAGAGCGAATTTAAATTATTTTCAAATGAATATCAACGAAGTCGGTAACGTTAAAGAAGTTACCAACAAACTAAGGTTGAGAAACACGAACATAATTATAAAAACACGGTTAATTTCTCAGAGAATGCAATCAGTATTATGCCTGTTAAAAAGTGAAATGCGATCGGCAACAAGGACTTGTCTTAAGACAGTACAACTACCACTATCGCAAAAGGCATACTTAAAAAAAAACTAGTCTTCCCAAAATCCTACCGTAAAAACTGAAGTGCAACTGAAGAATCTCTGAAAGGAAAGGAATCAATTACACTGCACACAAAGAGACTCCACTTAGAGATCAGACTCAATCCAGGAGGTGATGGCAACCAACGTGTCGTCAGACTTAAGGTAAATTTATTTTTTAGCCTACCTTGTGCCCCAACGAGGGTTGATGTCGTTTTTGTTTTTGTTTTGTTTTTTACCTAAAGCCACCCAAAGAGTTATGACATAGCACCTATCACATTTTAAAAAGCTTTACTTACACAAAGATTGGCTCTAGAGCATTGAACTGTACCTGCTAACCAAGTGTGGAAAAAACACAATACCTATTTTATCTTGAGAACCACGCTCATACCAACAATCTGAGACAACACATGCCAGGAGAATCATGAGGACAAACCTTTCAAACGTCGATAGAACGCAGCCTGGATCCTTCGAAACAATGGCATACGTCCGGTTTCATAGGCCCATTGAACAAACCGCTGCAAACAAGCCAAACATTCCGCTATCCTGTTCGGTGTACACGTCGCTGGAAGCAATTTCTGCTGTGCTTTAACCAAACACACAGTTTCTATTTCTTCCTCCTCAACAACTTAGTCGACACTGGTAATTTATTAGCGCCACTGAAGTGTGCTTTCTGGAGTTACAGACAAACGGCACAGTTCATCCAGTCGCCGTAGATTAGCAGACTTTTTTTTACCTCCTTCGATTCGCGGCCTGAGATCCTGAAAATCGTGACACCCCCAGGTAGAAAATTCTATAACGGTCACGGATAACTACCCAGCACCCACTTATCCATGTCGATAGCGCAGAATGGGGCCATGGAATTTTATAAACCAATAGGCTAAAACGTAGACATGGAGAAAATGTAAGGAAGTGTCTACCGAGACGGCAACAGTGTTCTGCCTAGCCCAGCGTCTAGGGAGACCACGAAAAAAAAAAAGTGGATTGCGCAAGCGCGAGGACGACACTTACATTTTCTTGGGTTTCCCCGATCTATTTTAATTTCCTAAACTGCTTCGTCCTACCCAAGGCTTCCAAAAATAGAGTGTTAATGGTAGCCCTGGTCCTACCCTTTGCTGATCTTGCTCTTTCGTTGCCTGGACTTATCTAGTTTCTCGATCTCTAGATCTTACTAATCGAGAGTATATCTATAATATATCTAATCGCTTTCACGCTCATGGATAGAGAGAGAAAAAAAAAAGGGGGGGGGGGAGAGCGATTTGAGACAATAGAGTGTACAATTTAAAGACTATAGAGAGAGATTTAGAGAGAATAGAGAGAGGGGGGATGAGAAAGAAAGTGATTGAGAGAGAAATAGAGAGCGTGGTTGAACGAGAGGCGAGAGAGGTAGAGAGAAGGAGAGGAGAGAGAAAGAGAGAGATAGAGAGAGAGAGAGTGAGAGAGGTCGGTAGCGGAATATGAAATTACAACAAATTGAGAAAGAAGGTATCAACAAACTAAGCTCAATGTAGTCTCCCTAGACTGAAGTCTAGAAGGACCGCGATCATGGTCTCCCTTTACTCTACCAAATGTAATATGGATCACCGACTACCATAGTACGCCTATTAATATTCGAACAATCCCCCATCTATATATATATATATATTACACTGACTTATTGGTTTAGTGACAACCATATTTTAATTTGGCATATAACTATATGTGAAGTTATTTATATGCATATGTATTTTTATTGTTTCTTTATTAGTACATCAATATACTGTCTTAGGAATACTACCATTTTAAGTTAGCCCATACCTATAACTGCGTAAACATTTTATTCATAATGCATATCATGTATTTTTTATTGTAAAGCGCTCTGAGTCTAAGTATATTTGTGGTAGAGCGCTAAAGAAATAAAGTTTATTATTATTATTATTATTATTATTATTATTATTATTATTATTATTATTATTATTATTATTATTATTATTATTATTATTATTATTATTATATGATGATGATGATGATAATGCTTATGATAATAAACAAGCTTTTACAATCTAAACCCATAATCTTATTTACTAAGGCTTGTGCCATGCTTCAAGTGAACATGTAATAGTAAACAGGTAACAGCACCGACCTGCATTGGCGTGCGAGAACTCCACGCCAACCGTGTTGCCGTAGATGTCCAGCATGGCCCACACGGGCTGGTCCGTGGCCACGCCGCTAAAGAACAGGCCCTTCTCCTCGCCGTTCACGCCGTAGTTGACGTCGCCGGCGCGGTTGACGCTGAAGTGCAGCAGGATGTTGCTGGCGGTGTAGCGCTCGCCCAGCGCCTTGGCCCAGTTGCCCGGCTTGTTGGTGAGGTCTGGGCACGCGTAGCGCGGCAGGTCCGCCCCGCGAACACTCGCCGGGTTCACGCTGGTGAAGCCGAACCGCAGCACGCCGCTCCAGCTCGTGTTCGTCTCGACGAACTTCACGTAGACCTGGGGAGCACACAGCACCGACAACATCATTATGAGCTCGTAAATCAATCAACAGCGAAAATTGATTTTAATCTATCAAGAAAAAGTTCCACTACTAGCGGTGGCTAAATGGAAGTCCCCGATTCAATCATCGAACCTCTTAGTTTTCTACTAACTATTACACGTAGTGCCATGAACAGCATGTGACCAGCTGAGACAGAAGTCCTATCTGTATAGCAATACTTAAACTTGCCAGACATTCGCCTCGGACCACAAGAAACCGACAACCAAAACTGGCGACATACGTAATTTTTTATAAGATTTACGTGCCCTTGATTTATCGGGCATCAATTAATTGAAATGCGTTTTTCTGTCAAGCCAGAGATTGAGAATCGAACTTGACCTTTTCTTCCCCAGACACTGAAAAACAAATAGCGGCACACATTCGCAATTTGTGCTCACCCTTATGTTAGCCTCTGGAAAGCTTAACTGGTCCGCAACTATCGCCTTCCGGCATAGGGTATTCTAGCACTCAATACTGGACACAAACACGTCATAGATATAGCACCATGTCCATATGTGTCAAGAGCTCATTAAGACCTTGTACTGAGATAATGTCTCTATGTCAGTAATCAAACTATCTACGAGATTAAGTCTCTGTCAATAATGTAGATTATTTAACCGTTTCAAGGTAAAAACTCGTGTTACCACTACCGAAAAGTACCAAAGGTTCGACAATGCACAGTTGGCCCCGCTATACAAAGCTTCCGCGGCCTTTAACTTTCCATGCCCCCTTCTCTCTCTTACACATTATAATATAATTTTTTTTTTAACTTCGTCTCTGTCTCTCTTTATTTCTGTCTGTGTATCTCTGTCCGCCTGTCTTTTCTCTCATTTTTCCCCCCACTGCATAATTTCTGCACAATGCAGCCCCTATCGCTGTGCTGTCACCCAGATTAGGTTATCTTCTACTCGATTTTACGATCAATTTGGGCGCTGTCAGATTACCAGTAACAATGGAAGATAATTTTAGAACAATGTAGAGACCTATATTTAATCCCTACAAAGCTTAATTTTTAACTAATGACTGCTGACAAATAACTTTGATTGTATTCAAATTGTGAGTTGGCTAAACCAGCTGAAAAACATTACAAATAAAATAAGGCAATTTCAATGTCAAATTGGTTCGTAACACACAAAATACGATACGCCGTAAAACAACTTGTCAATGGGCAATGTTATCTATATAAATACTCGTAGACGAAACTTCAGAATCTGATGTCTCACATTCATCAAAATCAACGTAAAAAACATGACCTGCATCCAGTATAGCTTCCAAGATCATAACAAAGTGAAAAGAGAAAATCTCTCTCTCTCTCTCTCTCTCTCTCTCTCTCTCTCTCTCTCTCTCTCTCTCTCTCTCTCTCTCTCTCTCTCTCTCTCTCTCTCTCTCTCTCTCTCTCTCTCTCTCATGAAAACAACAAACGCGAAACTTGCCGGAATTTTGGCAATCTCACGCTGAAATATCGGAAAAAGCCTTCAAAAAGCGGACGAATCCGTCCTCATCGAAGTGCTACGATAAAGGACCAATTCAAGCGGTAAAGTAATATTTCCGCTTTTATTTATTTATTTATTTATTGTAATGGGGGGGGGGGTCATCCGTACAATGTACAAATTATGTGATGCCAAACCAAGCTGGTAACATTGGTAGTAGTAATGTGGTAGCAATCTTGAGTTACTCCCGTGAGAAACAAACATTAGTGTTCGTTTTTAAGAGCAGCCACTGCAGTCACAAGCACCGCCACTCACAGAGTAGTCAAATGACACTCCTTCACGTGGCCTTTCTCTCTTTATCAAGTTCAAACAAACGCTCTCAATAGCTCGATTTGAAAATAGCCTGAAAATTGTCTGAACAAAAAACATACTTCATAACACAGATTAATCAAAGCAATGACTATATTCATCACTCACATGTGATTTGATTTCATAGATACAATGACACTGCCGTGGAGTGAAGAAAGCGCCCTCACAGAGCATTTATTATGATGCAAATGTACTGAACGACAAGAACAAGAATAAAAAGTGTACTGGACAAAAACAACAAGTATACTGAACAAGAACAAAAACAACAACAACACACACACACACACACCAAAAAGCGCTCTTTAATGCGTGGAGTACAAACGACAAGCTATGCACTTACTGAACTTATGTTTTGGGGAAATTTTAGAAAAAAGGATGTTATTATAATAATTATATTGAAGTTAAGCCTGTGGGCGGAGAAAAGAAAAAGAAGACGTACACTCGCATTGATAAAAATCATCTACACAATATTGTGCCTCCTCGACAGAATCCCTAAGTCAGTAATTGCTAAATACGTTATTGACATGATTGTTTTTTATCATTAGACGAGAAAAGAAAAAATAAATTTTAGATCGCGCCGATTGCACATTTTGGAAAATCTTAGATTAGATACAATAACACACAAATAGAGATAATAGAGCACACAGAGCCAGACGAATTATTATGTCAAGATAACTTTAAATCCATGTACTTGCTAAAAAAATTACAAAATAATGTAAGTACTTAGTAGCAAATGAAGTTCAGAATTTTCCTACAAAGAAATATTTTTTTTGAAAATGAAAGCATGATAAAAATAGAAACTGCAAAACAAGATGACTAACAAACAGCAAAGAAAGGTGTTTTTTCCCCCCACGAATCAGTGAACCTTTCCTTAAAGATAATATTGCTAGTGACGCAGCATTCTGGCTGATGGTCTCAGGGTTAGAGCGTAAACCACACGACCACTGTTACTCACATGCCAAGGTGAACATCACAGCTCTCCGGTCATGCTGGCGGTTATGGGGGCCAATAATCGAATCTACAGACCGTTTCCTCACCAAGAGGAAAATAAATCTCGGATGGCAGACGCGTTCTTTCCAACGTTTCCCTTTTTTCTCACTCAAACACACACACTCTCTCTCTCTCTCTCTCTCTCT
Source organism: Elysia chlorotica (assembly GCA_003991915.1). Classification (NCBI taxonomy): domain Eukaryota; kingdom Metazoa; phylum Mollusca; class Gastropoda; family Plakobranchidae; genus Elysia; species Elysia chlorotica. The sequence continues at coordinate 91,831 of RQTK01000210.1, read as the reverse complement.
CTCTCTCTCTCTCTCGCTCTCTCTCTCTCTCTCTCTCTCTCTCCGGTTACTTTAACTTGACTCTAAGAGATACCTGTATCCTCTGCCACCACCGTATCTAAGCATTTACAAAGTATATAGCTCTGCACAAAATTCTTAGTTCTCTATCAATACGATTAACCTGGATATTTGCAAAAACTAACAAGTACTGTACATCATACATATGTATCGAAAGTGCGAGTATGATCACTTTCACCTGTTCAGTACTTCTGAATTGATCTAAAAGGCGTCCATTGCTATGTCGTTAACACTCTTGTTGTTGGAAAGCAAACTGAAAACTGAATTGACCTTGGAGTTCAGAAAAATCGTGTTAAAAGATTCAATGAAAACAAAACTTGCTAATGTAGAGAAGAGGTTCCCTTAACAATAACATATGGGTGTTGGAACTACTCCAGCATTTTGTAATTACATGACCCTCTCTCTCTCTCTCTTTTTTTTTTCTCTCTCACTCTCTCTCTTCTCCTTTTCTACCCGTTTCTGAGAAAATTTTGAAATATGTAACTTGAAGCATTACAAAGGAAGACTGGCACATTAAAAGACAAATATGGGTTTTTAATCTATCTTCGCCAGCGCTAACGAGAAACATAACATCTTTTTAAAAAAATTATAATAGATTACATAAGTAACATTCCTTGACTATTAAATGACTTGTGAAACCTTACAGTACATCTCTTTGTTTCCACAGATGATGCTCAGCAAAAACAATTTTACGGTTGTTAGTTCCTAAGACACCGAAAAACGATTTGAATTGACGTGTACCCATGTTTTGGGGAACGATCTTTGACAATGTGAAATCATATAAACGTATCTTATTTATCATGCGAAATAATTGACACGTGTCATTGTTCGTTAGTTTAATTTGAAGCTTCAGAAATGTTGGCCTATTGTCCCACTGTTGATTCCCGTTTAGTTGTTCTCACAATACACCTTTCCTTGCTGATCGTGCAAAGTTCTCTATGACTTTTAGCTCTCACTCTCTCTCTTCTCCTTTTCTACCCGTTTCTGAGAAAATTTTGAAATATGTAACTTGAAGCATTACAAAGGAAGACTGGCACATTAAAAGACAAATATGGGTTTTTAATCTATCTTCGCCAGCGCTAACGAGAAACATAACATCTTCTTTGTTTCTCTGAATTACGAAAACATACTCTGAATCAAATCTACAGCCTGTTTTCTTTCATTTACATGTGCGCGATTATGGAACGGCAAATTCCGATTTAACTCCTAAATAAGAGGGTTTTGCCCGTCTTGTACGATGTATCTTCCTCCGTTAGTACATTTCTGCTCTCTTTGGTTCACTTTGCCTTTATTTCAAAGCGATTGCAGATAATTGAAGTGTCTTTTTATGATTGGTCACCCAATACGCTCAAAACTGATAAGCGTGAAAGTTCTAACTAGACACTGAAAAGCTATAAAAAATAATGTTCCCTTTAACGATTCCCTGAAGCACTGAGATTCATTCTTACATAAATTATAATTTAATGGTTAAATCTAGCCGTGAAACATACACAAACTGTGGTTAAAAAAAAACGCACACACATATACAAAAAAAAAGAAAAAAAAAGAAAGAGAATTCCAAAAATATTACGTTATCCCAAGTCAACATAGACCTTGCCATTTGAAGATCACTAAGTAAACCAAATATTCATTTTTTTTTTTTCAACTGAACCTTGAAGACTTCGAGTGGTAAATTAGAGAACACCCGCTGTAAATTGCTAATCCCATAATTGCATAATCCGGCTCTAATTAGTAAACAGTGAGCCCGTGAACTGAGACCAGCGGCTAGCGGGGCTGTAGTAACCCGGGGGAGTGGCAGCCCAGCAGGTCCAGCAGGTCCAGCAGCCCGCCGCTGTGTTTACTCCACTGGCCCGCTCCCACAGCTAGAGCCAGATGATTGCTTCCATTGGAAACCTGATAAACTAGCAGGCCTGGCGCTCTGCCCAAACTTGCCTGGCCGAGAGAATAAGAGGAACAAAGCCACCCCACCCGATGAAAGAGAGTACATGGTTGTATAGACAGACATCAGACAGCTTGTATAGATGCTCTCTGACGTACGTGAAGATACAGAATGATGAGTGTGTGCTTCAAGATCAAATTTTGCAAGGTCACGTGTGAAAAGAGGGTAGATTTTTATTGAACAGTCAGATAGATGGTGTTGCTTATCTAACCATAAGCACTAGCATCTAACACAGCCAAGAAAGTTCATTGAGACAGGATAGATGAGCAGAGGTAGGGAGGGGGGGCTTAAACGTGTGCTGAAACAGGGAAAGGGAGCCTTGGTAATGTTGTAATCCGTGCGCTTTTACCAGAGCTGCAAATACAGAGGATATACAAGCTTAAGGCGATGGCGAGTCTTGGTTGTTCCTCAATTATGTTACCCCCCCCCCCACCTTTACACACACACCCCATCTGCAATCTGTAAAGAATCGAAAGCATAGATTATCAGCGGTTGGCACGCCCAGATTGGTACCCAGTTTATACAGTTTATCCCTTAGAACTCAACGGAGCCATTCCAAATTAACCAGAACTGGAAAAACAGTATTGAACTCCAATTTAGACAGTGACGCTGAAACGACATTTGGGTAGGCCCATACAGAACCACACCTCACATTGTACCGAAGCGCAAAGAATTTGTATACTCGCTGATTGATCTGATGTTGTTGTTGTTGTTGGGTTGGTTTAACGTCCAACAGCAGCACTATATAGGCTATATTGTGGACGGACCCCAAGACGGACGTCTGACAATTTTATGTGCTGCCACACACGAGACAGGGCGGGGATACCATGACCCCTGTCTCAGCCGCTCACACTGATTGATCTGTAAAGTGCAAAATATTTTTAGATACCTATCCTCTCATTGATCTAATGGTCTGTTTCTGAAACACAAAGTACAGTGCAATGTTTCTTTGTCTTGTTGACTTTTAACGCCTATCTTCAGCAACCAGGCTATACCGAAGACGGGTCCTAAGGCTAACGCATGACTATCTCATGTGCCTCGAATAGAGCGGTGATAGCAGGACTTTGTCTCAGCGGGACAATACTGACTGACATCGGTCCAACCAGTTGAGAACCCGAGTCCTCCTGATTAGAAAAAGCGAATTTTGCTGAAAAAATCTCTCCCAACTTGACCCACCCCCATCCCTTTAAACAGGATTCCATTCATTTCAAGGAGAAAATTCCAGGACCTTTTCAGGATTTTTGAAAGACTTAAAAGAAATTTCCATAACCCTCGACACCCATTAAAACGCGATTTCCATCTTCCTTGCTCAGTTCCATTTTGCCCAAATTCAAAGTTCTATAAGGTTGTCAGCGTGACGAAGTGTACCCTCAAAACCTCAACTCATTTTTGTGTTGAGAATGTTTACAGAGAGCTATAATTATGATATTCTAGTTACATGGTGAATGCAGTTGCTTTTCCTTTTTTTTAATTTTTTTAACAGGCGTGTAGTCAGCGTTAATTTGCTTGACAAATTGTATTATTCCAGGACAAAAGCAAGAAATCATCATACTTGAACGACTAATTCAACTTAATCACAAATTGTATTATTCCAGGACAAAAGCAAGAAATCATCATACTTGAACGACTAATTCAACTTAATCAGAATTTCCAGGACACAAAAGTCACCCCCCCCCCCCCCACACACACACACGTTCCCGGACCATCTCTGTTCTGTTTGGCAACACGTAAACTTGCCAGACGTTACTCTTTGCATCCATCCACAATGAAGCCTACATAGTGCTGACGTCGGACGCAACCCCCAACCCCCCACCCACCCCAAAAAAAAAAAATAATGATAATAAAAAATAAAACCCCATGATTTCCAGGAATTTCAGGATTGCATGGATACCATACCAAAAGTATAAAAGTAACTACATACCCTTTCATTGATGTTGATGGGCCTGTTGCTGAAGCATATGCCCTTGCAGAAGCTCTCGTGTCGGCGGGCGCGGCTCTTATTGCACAGCAGCTCGATGTTGTCGCCGTGCACGTCGTGAAACTGCAGGGGCGGGGCGCGCAGGCTGTTCAGGTCGCCTGTCATGCCTGCGGGAATCATAGTCATAAAATAGTTGGCTAGATAGTAGATACATCGGCATGTTCACATGTACATGAAAAACAATATATTTATATATATAAATAAAATTTAGTGCTCATTGTGGGCTCCCCGCCTCGAATTTTGCCCATCTCCACAGACTTACTCAATCACTTGAAAATTATAAAACATATTTATTTATGAACCACTATACATTAGATAAGGGACATGACCACCATTTTTTAAAAAGCAACGTTTTATTAGACCTTTGATATTATATAAAAATTCAATGTGCCCCTCCCCAAAGGCCAATCTGTATTTAATTGGTCAATTGCTTTCCTCTTCCTTTTTGTAAAATTCGGAAAAAAAAACGGTGTGCACTTTGGCACCTGAGAGCGGCAATTCTAAAAAGTTTATCACCGCAGAATTACCCTATCACTTAAAAACAAAGACAACTGACTCAGGAATAATCTAGTTGGTTGGTTGGTTGGGTTTTAACGTCCAACGTCAGCAACTTATAGGCTATATCGTGGACGGGCCCCAAGACGGACGTCTGACAATTTTATGTGCTGCCACACACGAGACAGGGTGGGGATACCATGACTCCTGTCTCAGCCGGTCACATTATACTGACACCGACCCAACCAGTAGAGGAATAATCTAGAAACGATATCTGAATTATTTGACCAGGGAGCATGACTCAACTGTATCATGAGCGAAATTTGATTGTGGAAGATCTAGATCTAGATTAGATCTATTGCGATGGCAGTACAGCACTTGATCAACCATTTTCTGTTAACATAACACCAATGCCAACATGGTTATTTGTTTAAATTTTTAATCCCGCAAATTCGCGGGTCTTCAACTAATATAAAAAAAAACATAACCATGACACCACGCCTTTCCTTGTTCCCCTTCTCTATGTCCACTGTCTCTCTCTCTCTCTCTCTCTTTCTCTCTTCATATTTCAATACAATATCTTTCATTATACGAAAAACACATGGTATTAAGAAAGTCATTTTGAAAAAAAATATGTACCTGAAATTAATGATGATGATGATGAGAGAAAGAGAGAGAATGATAGAAAGAGAGACAGAGGCAGACAGAGATAGAGAAATAAAAAGAGGCAGACGGACAGGCGTACACGTGCAGACAGAGACAATGACAAAGATAGACAGGCAGACAGACGGACACAGAGGTAGAGAGTCACACAAGGAGACGGAGACAGGCGGACATAGGGAGACAGAGAATGGTGTCCATGTAAAGGGCGGATCAAACAGAGTGACGGACAGGCCCTTTTCCTTAGAGAGAAACCGGGGTCATAACACCCGATAATATAAGAGCACGGCGAGTCTGATCAGAGTTGTACATAGTTGTACTGAAGGCAATAAACACTTTAAAAACAAAATCAGGAAGAAAAAAAAATATCAGCAGGCATGCGCTGGGATTTCTATAATCGTTCACTGATATTTTTATCCTTGGACTGTTGCCAAAGTATGAAGGTAAGTGAGAAAAGGCAACAATCGAAAAGTCGCAGCCCATCAGTGTGTATCCAGACATGTTTTTAGATGGGAGCCTACGAAACTGAGATTTATGTTTTCCTCAGTTTGGTGGTAACTTGATAAATCACGCAGGGTGGTCTTTGGCATTACGCACACTATTTAGCATAGCGGGCTCAAATAGATGAAGCTTGAACTCACTCCATCCCCCTTTTGATAAAGGAGATGGAAAATGAGGATAAAAATAGAATTAGGAGCGAGGAAAGGAAACGGGGGAAGGGAAAGGCAAGCGAGCGACGGATGATAGAAAGAGAGACAGAGACAGACAGAGAAAGAAACCGAAACAGACCTAGACACACATAGACAGAGACAGACATAGAAAAACAGATACAAACAGACAGAGAAAGATAGATAGAGGCTAATGTCTCGTGTATAAAACATGACGTATAGAACAGGTAAAACATCTTCCTACCTTGTCTAGACCACTTATCTAACTCCATTATCATCGACAGGAACGATATATAAATACATGTACATGAGTGTATTGTTTCGATTAACTGGCAACACGATGTTTTAAAGAGAGCTCAAAAGGTAAACAAAAGCGCACATGCACACATAAAAACCAACAAAGATAAATATTCGTGAAAAATTGTTATAATCCCTTGAAATAAAAAAAAATGAAAATTCAATTGTCGCAGTTTTGTTCTCAAACAATGTACCAAGAAAGATAAATATTCGTTGAAAATCGTTATAACCCCTTTAATGTAAAAATAAAAAATAAAAACTCCCAATTTCGCGGTTTTGTTCTTCTTAAACATAGCTGGATAGAATCTACAATCACGCGGTTATTATTCCAGTGAATAACCTTTATGACCAACAAGACCAATATATTAATTTAAAGTCGCCACATAAATTGTTAATAAAACGATAAAATAATTATTGTTATTTCCTTTTGTTTTTTAATTCATAACAGTCAACCATTATCGAATTTTATAAAACGTCCATACTAGAGCATAACAAAGCTAGAGCGAGTAACAATTTGAGTCGGTTAAAAATAGCAAGACTAGAAAATATAGATTATTCTTAAAGAATATCGCCATTCTGTGTAATTTGATGCAGCTTTATAAAAACTATTATACCACCATTTTTTGCCTGCAAAAGCTCCGCCAAGTGGACGACGAATGGTTATAAAATTGAAATGTACCATCAAGACTTTACAAAATCGCAGTTGAAGTAAACACAGCTGGGCGAACAACCCATTATACTTGGACTTAACACTACCCTTTCACTTTACAGCATAAACGATTTACTTGGGGTGTGCTTATCTGCTATAACCGACATAAACTCTTATATTTAAAAAAAATTGAATAATTATATTTAGTTTTAACTGCTGTTATGTACGGGCAAAAAAAAGAGAAGAAAATAACAAAACAAAAAACAAAAACCACTTAAGTTCTCGCCTACATTCAGTGATTCTCACATTATAACATGTTAAAGCGTTTCATTCTTTCTTACAATATGAGGCCTGTGACAGAAGTGCATCGTATTAGGAAGGGGGAAAAAAAACGATGATCATACTATTGTTTTGTGTGTGCACAATGCTGCACATAATACAAATACGCGTCAACTGTAGACAACGAATTCCTAGACGATTATAATTCCCAATACATGTTTAAGTTTTCCACTCACTGCATACAACGAAATAATTATGTTGAGAAAGAGTGGGCTTCACCTCCGTCCTTCTGAGATCGACGGACACAGCTGGTGAAGGTCATATGCACTCAAATTACTTATGCTTCAAACAGGCTTGGTCACCATAGCCGGACACCAAAGCAACCTATGATGTTAAGTGGTTGTAGCTAGCTTGATGCTCCACCTTCCCCTTGTTCAGTGTATGGCATTGAAGCGGCGATTGGTTGAAGAAACGGAAACAAAGGACACATTGTCTTATACGTTTTATACAACCGAAAAAAAGAAAGAAAGATACACCCCCCCCCCCCCCCCCCCCTTCCCCCCACGTCCATGTAAGATATCGGTAAAACAAGCGTTAAACTACTGAAATGTCCATATCATTAATGTGTGATCTAATTTGATATACTTGGATCTCAGAGACCATGCCCGTGCTTATATGTGACTGTAAGTGAACGGGAGCAGAATAATACAATAGCGCCACTGGTAACATTTTTAACATGGATGAGTACGTGTGATGTAAGAGTTGCAATTGCAATATCATTTTTACTCTTCTTTTTTTTTCTTTTAAGGAAAAAAAAAGGGGGGGGGGGTTAAAAATCCCACACATGGTTAAGATCAAGGGTAAAAATAACTGCATCTGACAAGACGGGATGGAAGTTGAAAAGATGACGGCACATGACTTTGCATATTTTATCTATATCTCAGGAGCCACAAGCATCAATGATATGTAATTACTGCCTCTTTGTATTATCTCCGCTGTAGGCTCTTAAATTAAATGACGCTATCTGTTATGTTACTAGCTGTTGTTGTACATTTGTCTTGCGTGTTAATTTCAGTTGTCTTATCTTAGCGGATAGATTCCACATATTAGTCACGTGCCTTTTCGTAAATGTTAGAAAAGGCATTGTGTGGATTAACTGAAAGGTATTCACTGTGCACCAGACTAAAAAGTTTGCAATAGGAATGACTTTAAAAACCATGCAAAAATCTGCCAATACTCGAAATTAACAAGGAAAAAATAAAATAGAACACACGTTACTGTTTCATGCGCATTGGTGCTGTTGCAGGTTTTTTTTCCCCTCAGATAACGCAGTGTTTGGTTCTCACCTGGTACAGTGCATGGTGCCAAGCAATGTAATTTAAGCAGGGAGACTAAGATACCTGTACATGTCGCTTTGTCATTTTTTAGCTCCCGAACTCATGTAAAAAACACACCTGAAAACACATATATTCAATTACCACTTGTAAAAATCGATTCATGTATCCCTTTAATTACACTGCAATATTATGAAAGAGTCGCTTCATAGTGCATTTAATTAAACTTGACTGAAGCAGCATCCATATTTCCATTTTCCGGGTGCTGCTATTCATTGGATGACCATAAAGCATCTTTGTTAGTTAAATTCATAGATTAAAGAGTCTTCAGCAATAGTCAAACCTTCCCACAAAATGTGAATGAAGCTTGTCATGTCAATGAACAGATTTCGAATTTAACGGCAACTTACAGAGAAGACGCGTGGCAAATAAAATTTTCTTTATATGCTCATGATAGAAAAGGTCGAAGTTGAGAGACGCCTTGTTTGATAAGCATACAAGCAGAAAGAATGCTGACAGAACATGTTCTCACGGCATGCCACTCTTATTCCCAGCTCAGGCAAACAATATGGCCTTCAGGTACAACACTGGAGCAAAAATTGTGGGGTACCTTAAAACAGACTGCCTCGACTCCTTTTATACCGAGGAGGCCAAACTGAAAATTTGAAAGATTTGAGCACATTGAAAATGAGCGCAGAAGAAGAATACTGGCTAGTAACTATAGATGAACTACGGACGCCGTTTACCTTCTAGGTGCAGAGAGAGGTGTTTTCTGTTGAGCCTTGTCCTGCACAGCTGCGGCCGGGTGATCACGAGCTGGTTCGGCATGTTGATGCCCATCCACAGCGCCTCCTGGCACGATGGGGAGCGCGCCTCGAACGACTGAGACCGCTTTAGCTCCTCACGGCGACGCCGAGTGTTCCGCGACTCAGCCGCACCGGCGCTATGGGCAGAGCAGCAGTTCATTTCCCCGGGGACGGAGGCGAAGCTAGAGGAGCACGGCTCCGATCGCAGACGCACCAGTTTAGGTTTGGACACGGTTATGAACGTGACGCCCGCCCCAGAGGTATCTTGCAGGTTCCCGCAGGACGCCACTGATGTCAGGGTGGGACTGGGCGAGCCCTGCACACGAGGGGTCGGTGGAGACTCTCCGCTTATGGCTGCGTTGATTTTGTTTTCAGACTGCGGCGATCTGGCTTCAGACAGCGTGTGGAACGTGCAGCTGGCCGTGGGTGAGCTCCGTCCGTAAGCTAAGAGGGGAGCACTAGGCAACCTAGGCCTTTCTGTTCTGAAGGGAGAGTTGGGCGGTAGGTTTTCTGACTGGGGCGTGGTCCTCTGGTGCTCCCTCTCGGTGCGCAGCGGCGGTGTTGGCGGGAGGGCCTCGCACTGAGAGGTCCGAGGCTGGTCCGAGCCCGTGGGGACTCTCGCTGTCCGCCTAAGGCCTGGGGGGCTGGACACATGCTCCAGGGAGTAAGACCGTCTGGTCCCTGGAGGACGAGAAGATAAGCCCGATTGGTCCACCCACGAAGTTCTATGGGTCCGCACAGGGGAAGACGGGAGACAGAACCTGTCCAACTGAGGACTTCTAAAACTTGTGCGCTCTAACTGAGGGCTTCGAAATGACGCCCTCTCGGCCTGCGGACTCCTGTAGGAGACGTTCTCCAAACTCTGGAGATGTCGCTGGCGCTCGTTTAATCCCATAGTATTTGCGGTTCGCTCGCCCCAAGAGAGAAGTTCTCGAAAGAAAGGAGAGGTTTGCGGCGGCTCTTGTTCCGGATATTGAGACATGTGTGAAGTGGTTGATTGACTTATATTATCCGAGTGTACAGAGGGAAGCCGGTGGTCATCATTTCTTGGCAGGGAGCTGTCCGTCCAACTGGGGCGTTCCTCTGTAACTGGGGAGGAGGCCAGACCGCCTGAGCTCGAACCGGACACTCGGACTGTGCTGGCGGGACCCTGTCCCTGGTGCGACAGTGAGACAACCTGCTGGGAGACTTGGTGCCCCCCGCCCGGCCCGGCTCTGGACTGCTCGGACACTGACCGTTGGCGGCCCGCGCTGCTGTTGGTGATCTCGATCGTCTGCTGGACATTGTGCCGTTTAGTGACCGAGAAACGGTCAATGATAAAGTTTTCCATCTCATCAAAAATTCCCATAGTTCTTTATTTCACTCTATTTTGCTCACAGATAAGCTTTCATCCTTGTGAACAATCTTATCTAAATAACAAGAGAGACATATATTCACTCACGGAAATTTAAAAAACATTTAGGTTTGGAATGTCTTCTCTTTCCGCATAAAAACTAGCGAGACGGCAGCTCAGATCTTTAAAAACTCAAGTTCTTAGGATCGGACACGTAATCAGTATGTAGCACTGAAGTTGGACGAAGAAGAAAAAAATTAGATTGCGCCAGCAACTTTTTTTAGCAACCCGTTTGAAAAATCAGCAGATGGAAAGTGTGATGAAGAAGATCAAAGCATTTAGTATGGGGTTAAATTTTTGTTAAATTAACACGTCCGTATAACAGTCATACTTGTCGCTATATATTTATTGTTATATTCTAATCTAGAATTATACCGAATTCAACCATGAAAATATGCATATATTGGATCCAGAGGGCTTTAAACTGGTTGCAAAACAGTCAATTACTCTTTTGGAAAATAATAAGAAATACAAGATCCGTGTGAGTCCTAGAGAGGGAAAAATGTGGGAATCTATATTTAGAGCTTTGGTTAATGGAAATCACTCTGCAACACAGTATTTTTTTTTCCAATTTGATAGAAATGATACACAGGAAAACAGCTTTACGTATTCTAAACCTAACATTTCATTTATCCAGACACACGTTACACAGGAAATAATTCCACAGTAGAACATCACATTTAGGATATTACATTATATCCCTTTCCTCGTGATTACATCGAGCTGTACATTAACATCTAAAAAGATATACACCAGGCATATTCCAGTCGTGAAGCGTCCACAAAAGTGAAGAAGGTAAGCTCAGGTCAAATAACGCTCAGACTGTTTTTCTCATTCTGTGGATGGGGCTAATGCCTGAACCCCTGGTTTACACAGCAACAGCTAGGCCTAGCTGGATAGATGTACTAGTGTCTAGCCCGGAGCCCAGCCAGGCTGCTGCAGGCTTCCCTCACGCACACGTTCGTTTATCTCATGGCTCCCGGGTTCCAGAATGCAAGGCGAGCTACAATTATTGTTTCCTTTAGGTCTGGCAGCAGCCCCCTCCCCCCACTTTTAGAAGCAGAGACTGGGCTACAGTGATAGGTGGTGGTAACGGGCGGGCCCAGGAGCAGCCATTCAGGGTTTTATTTGAGCAGCCACCTCCAGTTTGGTTTTACTACCTGGAACCAGCAGCATTCTGATAATAAAGCGGAGAATCCTACCGAATGAAAATATCTTAACCAGGCGCATTCACTAGGTGTTAAAACTCAAACAGCTGGCCGGCTTTAGAGCGAACCATGCACGAGTTAGGTGTTCACAAGGTTTTGTGTTGTTGTTTCTCTTTGTTTGTGTTGTTTGCTTATTGTTTTTTTTTGTGTTTTTTTTAATTTATGAGCGTTTAATGATACGACTCACCCACAACTATTAAGGCGAGAAAAGTGCTTTAAAAAGAAGGTTCAAAATTTGAATTCTCCATTTCATATATGGCCAGAATAATATGAGGTAACACAACCGTTTCTTTCCGCCACAGTGCAAGGCAGTTCCTGAAAATCCCCATCCTCTCCTCTTGGGCAATGCTTCTTAGATGAACGGACTAGACTTTTTTTAGGGTTGGGCCATTTATAGGTAGATCATGAGATGTGATGACGGGTGACTATAGATGGATGCATGTGATTGCGAGTGAGTGTTGTATTGGCGGAGTGGGCGAGTGAAGGGACCTGTGAGGAGTTGGTTTGATGGCATCCATGTTGTTGTTTGAGCGTTGATCTTGTGTGTGTGTGTGTGTGTGTGTGTGCGCGCGCGCGTGCGTGTGCATTTAATGCTTTTTTCATTATTGTTATTGTTGCTCCAAAAGACATGAAACAGTTCAACTTTTATAAGGCAATACTTTTCTCAAAACGCCGTCGTTTAGAGGTACAAGCATCTAGTAGACGTTCTCAAATTTGCCTAAGTATACTTATAAAGATGTACACGAACAAACAGATACATTCGTAATACACAGACAGCCATCCATTGGGCGAAACTATGGGTAGAACGGGAAGATGAAAGAGAAAGAAAACGCTAAGGTGAGCTAAGGAAGACCGATTTTTTTTCCAAAGATTATCCGACTCTCATGGCAAAAAAAAAAAAAGATGCCACACGCATTGCTTCTATAAATGCAAGTCTACTACAGTCTTCTTGTCGATTTCTACATTGATTGATGAAGCTCTCTATATATATAATCCCCTATAAGCTTTTGGCCGCAGTTAGGGTGTCTCTAATAGAGTTCTAAAATTGCAAAAAGTATACGAACGTACAGAAATATGCGTGGGGTGTTTCAAATAATTAGGCTCTACAATATAGCCTATTTAGTGCTGCAGCTGTTGGACGTGAAACAAACCCAACAACCCAACAACAACAGTTAATACAGGCATGCTCACTCCGGGTATGTGCCTTACTATAGTATACGAGTCAAAGGCTGAAAAAAATTCTTTGTGTGTGTGTGTGTGTGTGTTTTGTGTTACTTTCCCAATTCGTTTTAAGAAGCGCAGAGTGACGCTCATTATTGCAACAGGTCAGAGTGTGGGGTAGAACGGGGAGGGGGAGAGAAAGAAAAATCCCGCGGTGGTGAGCTCCAATAGACTTACTAGATCTAGGCCTACCTTTCTCAAAGATTATCTGACGATGTTTTTCCTAAAAGCCGAGGCGCAAAAAGACTGCCGATGGCAAACACAGAATAATTTACGTTTACGCAGAAGCACAAACACGATATAAAAGTCATCCAAAAAATGTACACGTTCAAACAATCTTTCCCTTTCCATGGCCACAAGCTTAAAAGCGTTCACGGTTTATAATTTTCCCTATTCCATACTAAAAAGTTGGACGCGCATGAGAAAAATGGTTATGATTTATATAGATTCATGAAGATATAAAAACAAAAACTATGAAACCCCTGCTGCAAGCAAAAGACTCCCTCCGAAGTCTGACCAAGTGAGTGCTAGAGGCAGTTGGTGATAAACTGGCAGGCACGCGATAGTATTCACAATCATTCATTAGGGCAATTTTTAGAATAAATAATTTTTAGGTGGGAAAAACGGCTCACCTTAAATATGTTAGTCGGATGCTTGCCAGTAAAATGATAATGTGCATTATAACCCTTAACATCACTTATCCTATAACTTGCTAAAATAATAGTGGATAAAACTAAATTTCAACCAACTCTTGAAGAATCACACCAAGATCGTTCTGATTGAGCGTAAAAAGGTGATAGAGGTAGGCAAAAAAATAAGGAACGAGAGAGAGAGAGAGGGAGAGAGAGAGAGAGAGAGAGAGAGAGAGAGAGAGAGAGATCCATAATGTCGACTGCGGTGCGTGCTCTCAAACTGCTAAGTACAGAAAAACATGGCAAGTACCCCGTATATAAAAAAAACGAACATGAACCTTTGAACTTTTAGTCGTTTCGGCCACAGCCACTGCATTTACTTTATCCCACTCTTTATCCTGTCTGACAAGGCGAGATACGCGCCCAATGACTCGGTGGACCAGCATCCAGCAGATTATCATGGGCTGCTGTCACTTATAGACAAGATTGACTGTGAGAGGTACATATCTCGATATAGCAGTGAGGGCCACATGTCCGTATATAAATCAGTTTATTTTATTAGTAATATCCTCTTCAAGTTTAAAACCCAACATTCATTTAAATAGAAAAGAAAAAAATTTAATAAGTACGTGAGCATTATTTTACAATAAAAATGATTATTTTTTCCTTTAAAATGTGAGCTTTACTCAAAATTTTAAATGGGAGACAAACTTTGTTTTTTATTCAAATGTACATGAAGACCATCACAAGAATATTAGACAGTGCTATTGAAGCTGTAAGACTATAACAATCATAGTGCGATATGCATTTAAACTAGACTTAAAGCCACTATAACAACCCAGGGCTATAACTGGTCCTTTCGATCAAACAAGTAGAGGAAATTATTGAGCAATGGGCATGTTAAATATGATGAATAAAACATTACATGTACTGCAATGATAAATCTCGTAAAATCCTTGATAGTTAAATAGCATTCAGCAGATAATATATATAAATGTTCTAACCATGCCGATCTATATGACAAATTAAAAACACCAAGCCTCATTCACGAAACCCGTTTGAGGTTCACAAAATTATTGTTTGAGGCACCGATACAAGGCAAAGAAATAAAACGTGAAAAGTATGTAAAAAATCATCCCAACTTCCTTAACATATAGATTGAGCAACCATTTTACACCCAGTGAACTTAACCTCCCTGGCATGATTTCAATGCAAACAGAGCGGGAACAAAGATGGAATTATAGCAAGGCAAGAGAGGGAAGCTCTCAGTGGCTCTAATCGAGCATCAATGAAAACCATGTGATGTGCAGGCAATTACCAGGGTGGCGGTCTTATTATCCGCAAAGATCTACACATGGTATAAATTACCAGGCTGTGATTGTATTCGGCCTAGAATCATCGCAAAACGGTGATTGAAATTTGTATTCTCAAGGGGCTATTTTTTTCCAATCAAAATTATTTCACATTTTTTTTAAAATAACTTTTCATCCTCCTATCCCCATTTCTCTGACATAAAAACAAAAACAAACACACAGGAACACACACGTATACAATATCAAGATGCACACTTTTCCTGGACCAATAAATTCTAGTCCTCTTATCATAAATAAAAAATAAAAGAAATAGACTGAAACATCAGTTACATTTTTTTCTAGAACTAATTAAAACAAACACACACAAAAAGCCTTATTAACTTTGCATAAATTATACAGGTGTTGACAATAACCAGAAGAACTGTGAATTTTTTGGTTTCCTTCAGAACAAAATACATAAAAACTGGAGAGAAAAAAAAAAAAAAACTGTGGGGCAATATGACAAAAGAGATCCGACCAATTGAGCACTGGAATTGTTTTTTAACATGACAACGCCACACCCCATTAGGCAAAGATCACAACAGACTGGTTTAAAACATATAGATGGGACATTCTACAGCATCCCCCTGATAGTCCTGATTTGGTCCCTTCACATTTATATCTGCTTGCGCTGCTCAAGCAATACTTGACAGGGAAACTATTTGATTCTGATAACAAGCTTATCACAGAAGAATCAGCATGTCAGAAAAGTCGCAATTTTTTTCAAACAGAGTATATTTGCTCTCATCTCAGGGTGGAAAAAATGTATATATGGCAATTGCATCCAAAAGTAGACTAAAGGTGTGGACATGTTATGTAAAAATTGTATCAAATTTGCTCAAATACTTCTTGACTTGTGGCTTCACTTACCTTACTTCTGTGACATAGAATGGTTAAGGTCTAGGAATTGTGTAATAATCATGAAAAAACACTGATCTATCTAATAAACAAAAAAGCCGTACCTCTATTAGAGTTCACCGAGTTGTTGTTCCCCATATTTTCTGGTTTATTTTTCCTGCTTAGGCAGATGAGCCACATCCCAAGTCAAAGTCACATCATGTACCAGCACTGCGAAATGTTTCCTTCCTCCTTCAGGAGTCACTGCCTTGAAAAACAAATGAAGTTGTTTTGTTAGAGGATGGACATTTTTTAGTTAGTAACATCTCTAAAACCCATTCCGCAGAATTTTGTAAAAAAAATTGAAATGCGCACTTATCTTTCACACCTACTCTACCAGTTATAAAATGTGGTTTTGGTCACTTTTGCATCCTAAGAATTTTACATGCCCTAAACTATTATGATATGCACTGAGAGCCAAATCAGACCCAGGGCCTAATGGTATGACTTATCTATTTTACAAAAGATGTCTAAATGTTACACAAAATTCTCTGTGGAGCGTAGAACAACCCAAAGATCAATGAACAGTGGGTGACTGCCAAGGGGGTTCATATCCTAAAGGACCACAACTGAAATAAATCAGTTCTGACCAATCTCATTTCTGAATGTAGAAGAGAAGATATTCTTCTCAGTCATGGCATCCTGACTAACAAAATATCTTACTGAAAATGGGTAAATCAATACAGATACAGAAAGGTGACATCCCTGATGTTTCAGGATGCTCAGAGCATGCAACGGTGATCTGGGAAGCTATATATAAAGGCAAAATCAGAGAATCTGAACCTCAATGTTATATTGTTACACCAATCAAACTCATATGGATATGGTACCACACCAAATGATTCAGTTAGCTCTAAGGATGTACCATGTTTTGGAAGATATACAAGTGATGCTAGATGACTCCTTCGGCGGGTTCCGAATGAGGTTTTAAACTTTTGTAACAACTTCACTATTGACTGGATAGGTCTAGAAATGAGTATTACGATGGGCTGTACAACATCACCATTTATGTTTGTCATGGCTATGGAAGTCATCTTGAAAGCAGGCCCAGCAGATCTAGGCGGTGGTTGTTACATGCCCCCTTTGAAAGCATTCATGGATGATACCAGAATAATCTGCTCAAATGCTTGAGCACCTTGACGTCTTAATGGAATGGTGCAGGATGAAATTAAAGTCAAAGAAGTCCAGTAAGATAAGGCAAAATGGTCAAACAGTCAGTAAAGAACTAGTTAAGAGCCTGGGATGTGTTACAATTAATCTATGAAAGATACCAGAAGAGGGCTAGAAACAACAGCTCAGGCCACCAAAGGCCTCCTGGCCGTTAATAGGTGTGGCCTCCATGGTAAATTCAAAGTGTGGTGCTTTCAGTTCATGCTAATCCCCAAGCTCCTCTGGCCACTCCTGGTATAGGAGATCTGCTCAACTACATTAGAGGCAATAGAAGCTAATATCAATCTAGGGATACCTCCGGATCGCACAGACGAGACAATGTACTGTCGCAAAGCAAAGCTCAACCTCTCATGAAAATCAAACTTGGAAGAGTGCAAATGTGCCATGTGGCAAAGCAAGACTACTCTTCATGTTAGAGGATTCCGATGACCCACTTGTAAAGACAGTGCAGCCTACCATAAAGACCAGGAGGAAATTGAAAGTTGTCACAGCTGTGGATCAATCTAAAGAATGCCTTATGATTGAAAAAGTAATTGGGCAAACTCAAACTGACCACACAGGACTGGGATCATCAACAACAAAGTGGTGGTCAAAAGCAGAAGGGAAGGAGAAAAGAGACATGGTCATCAATGAGATACAACTTAATAAAGATTCCAGAAGGGTCCAAAAAGCAGTTCAACAACCACAGCAAGAACAATGGACTAATCGGGATAATGCCCTGCAATAATCCCTTACATGGAATGACATCTGGCACATGACATGGCACCGCTTTGGATCAGCTTCCTCGTTAGATTCATCTACAATCTTGTGCCCTCCAACGCAAATCTGGTGAAAGAAAGAAGACCCCACTTGCCCTCTATGCCGAGGCAGCATGTCTTGAGCTCTTGCAAAATCGCCCTCTCACAGGGAAGATATACATGGAATCAAACTAGAGTCCTCCAGAAACTTGACACATTTATAAACACGGCTAAAGGAGAGACCACGGTCCCTGAAACAAGTGCAGTGATATTCCAAACAGAGGGAGGTGCTAAGTTATGGTACGGAAGGATGATCAAAACAGCAAATCAAAGGATCTATAGGCTTACTAGACGGGTGTGATAACAGTCACCCCAATGTAATCAAAGAAACTGGACAGAGGCCTGATGTCGTAATCCATTCAGCTTCAATAAAACAGCTTATATGGTAGAACTAATAATTCTATAGGATAGCAAAATTGAAGAGACCTATATAAAAAAGAGAAAAATGCCTAAACCTGACCAAAAAACTGTGGTAATGCCAGTGAAGATTGGTGCCAGTGTTTGTAGGGTCATCAGCCTATGACCTTCTGAAGTAAGCTCTAAATTGCAACAGAAGTTTAAAAGCTCTGAAGCTCCTGGCTGGGATAGTCCAGAACAGTTCCCGATGGATATGTAGCAGAAGGACTGAAGGGTATTGGATAAGGATTAAAACTACTTCGATCAGTTGGCGAAATGATTTAGTGCTTGGATGATGAGGGTGGGATGCCTCTCACTAACTTACCAAAAGTATGTTGTAAAAAAGCTGTATTTATATAATTTATTACTAATCAAACTTAGTAATCGTTTTGCAAATAGATAAAAAGAAAAGGACTAGTGAAGGCTGAAAAAGGATGAAGACAACAACAAGATATAGGATTACACTGAATGTTCAGTCTTGTAAACAAGATAACCAATTAAACCATACAACTACTTAGGGAAATAACTTTTTATCTTTTTTTTAAGTGTTTACCCTAGAAGTTATCAAAACTTCAAAAATTTTAGTCAACTTGGTTAAATTTCAAGAACTTAACAAAAATGTTTATGTTTTAAAGAAATGAAAAGGTATGAAAACAGATTGGTCACAAAAAAAGCATATGCGATTATGTAGAGAAGACTAGACACCACCGTATACACCTGAGTTGTCTAGTGCCAGTGTTGTATTAAATTACCTTTTTGAGATGACTTTCAACTTAAAGACTTAAACTTTAAAGACTAAAAACAATATGTTGGAGCTTGGTAGAAAATACTTCACAGGCAGGCTTACAAGTTAAGTTGATTCAATTACTGTAAGTTACACTGAGTGCGAGCTAAAATGTCATTTAACAGAAACTGGAGCTGAGGAAATTATTAAAAGCTGAAGATAGGTACATCAAGAGTCTTGTAAACTGCCACTGTAACTTTAGAGTAAATAGATCTGGAACTCTCCCAGTTATTACTTTATGTCATTAAACCGTTACATGTACCACAGTAAGTGACAGTTTGGCGGTTGATTGCTTCAAAGATTATTCCGTTGGAGCAATGTTATAAATATAAATCTCTATATCTTCATTTCTTGCATAGGTTAGCAATAGTGCCCATTTGTATTCAGGTAAGAAAATTGCTGCGAAATACATTTTGTTAACGACCAGATTTAGTCCCTACATTCTGGTTCTTCAAAATTATTAAAGCATACCTAATCATAAGGCAGACATTTTAATCAATTGTAATAATCAAATAACACCCACCGACCCATTTGATCGCCCATAGACTAGGGACCACAAACTCAAAGAGTTCCCACTTATAGATTAGACCTAGATCTAGATCTAGATCTAGATTCTAGAATCTAGATCTAGATCTAAATCTAGATTCTAGTATAGATTTTTAAATCTAGACGTCTGGTTTCAAAATTACAGTAAGTTATACTTTACAAGGAACACGGTGAATAACTTACCTCAATGTAGATATAATCTAGTATTTAAATTAGATTATTTATCAAATAGATCCATCTACGCTTGATTATTCGGTCAAAGAATTTCGAGGATTGGATCACTTCGTCAAACTTCGTCTTCCAGTTTGGGAAAATCCTTAGACGGATGTGGTTAGGCGCAACTTTTTGAACCGTCATGTTGAAGAGCTCACATAACGTTACACCCCACCTACTCTTGGATTGTTATACCCCATTGTATGAAGCCATAGATTTATGAATCTATGTATGTCCAATGGTCTACCACTTGCGCCAGCTGCACCCCTGCTCCGCGTGAGGAGTGAAAAAATATTATCTCTCAGTATCATTCTAAAAATTCAATTGGAATAAAGCAGTTATTCCCTTGTACCAAGCAAATAAAACTCTTCCTCTTTATGTACCTGATCTGTTACAACCATAGTCGATCGTGGCCCTTTTATTTATTATTTGTTGCCTTGAGGAAATCGTTGATACAGAAATTTTGTCCAAGGTGTCTATTTTGTGCGCAGTCCCCTTCTGCTTTTCATCCCTCTATTTTATCTATATGCATGTGTGTTTTTCATGTGTCTGTTTTTTTTGTGTTTTTTTTTTAGTCTATCTATTATTTTGCTTTTGTTTATCATGCCCGTTTCATTTTAACGGCCTTTCTATAATGATTTGAGGTTCTTATCTTCGCATGTTTTCTTTTCAGGACATGGCACTTTTTACAATTCTTCTGATGTAGCTTACCTCACATCTGTCTTTTGTCTAAGCCTTTTTGAAACTCCAGCATACATCGGCGAGACAGTAGCTTTTGAGATACACGTATGGCTCTGGCGCTAGGTTTTGTTTCTTCTAATGGATTTCACTTTGGTAAACGGGTACTTTTGTGAAATAAAAGTAAAATGGTGTCATTATGCAGGGGCCTATGCCTGGTATTTGTTTATTTATTTATTTATTTTTCAGTTTTATATCGATTTTGGCATCTACGGTTGTTGTGGATCCCACATCTGTATGTACAAACCTGTTTAACTTTTTACCCTTTGAATGAGATATTATACCAGGCCCGGCAGCTAAAAGTGATTTACACAAGAATAATGTTAATAAAAGGGCTTGTAAGAGAGAAACTGAAAAGGTCCTTCAAAGGGGAATAAGCAGGGTTAAAGTCTGGGGATACTATTTTTGCGGGTCTCCCTTTACAAAGCTGAGAATGAGATAAGCCATTTCGGATTCCTGGATCTTCTGCAGACGAGTAAAATGTCATTCAACCTGGTCCTGCATTAGACGGATGTGTTCAATTTCTGACTGCTACACATGGAAAGGGGTTCAATGTTATCTAACCAGCACAAGTCATGTAATATCTTTGGTCATACCTTGGTGGAAGCCGCGGTCTCTACAACTGATTTTTGAAAAAAAAAATGTACTCTTAAGATGAAAAAAAACAAACACCCAGTGCCAACAGTTATGAAATAAGCTTTTCCACAATTCTTCGCATGAAAAATCTCTCATTGAACCTTCGCCCTGTGTAGACAATAAGAGGTAGTCAGAATTCCTTTCAACCTTAAAGGTTAAAGATGATCAAATAAATAAAAATTTCAAATTGGTACAAGATCTAGGTGTAGGCCACATGTACCATTTAAGAAGAAAAAAGACGTCAGGTATTATGTTGGCACCTCTCTACTGAAAATGATATTGATATTTGTACAGTGATAATAGTTTTTTTTTTTAAAGAAGTACATTTCTCAATTCCGCCAGTGTCTTCTAAAAAGAAAGTTAGTTAAAAATAACAGGCATGCAAATCTTGGAAGCATAAAGAGCTTAATGGGTTCTGCGCTAATATTTCTGTTGTCTATAACTAGGGGTGGCAATATATGCTTTTTTTCTGTAATATTCACATGTCGATAACGATTTGTTATAACTTCCTCTCGATAGCACTTTTACCGGCAGGCCTATAAGGTTTAGAGTTTTAATATATCCAAATCCAAAGTATATATGCTATAGAATTGTAAGATAGGCAAACCACACTAACATTTAATGTATTTTATTTGAGGGCATCTTTTTTGTTGTGCTGTTATATTATTCCAAGATCTCGCATAATCTGACACATGTTTTGGCTTTCACGAAACTTCTACGTATGTACATTTATTAAAATAGTGTTGATCATTTAAAGTCAATAGTTTTACTGTGGTTAAGTTATTTCAATATTTAGATATTCTTCTACAAGCATTAAAAGCGATTGATTTTGAAACTTTTAATATAAATCAATTACTGCATATAAATGTTCATTTTATATGATATTTTGATTTATTATTTGTTTTGCTGATGTTTTTCATGGCTTAACTAATCCGAGATAAGAACAGCCATGTATCATTACTTTCGAAAATGATTATTAAAAGAACTTGATATTGTTTCGAAAATAATGAATGTTGATTAAACATTTTAAAATGTTGCAACTGTGTGAATAAATATCAAATAGAAAGAAAATTAACTGTTTTAATTATTGAGTTAATATAATGTGTACAACTTGTGTGCAAATTCCCTCTTGTTTTGATATCTTTTTAGCCAACTTTTCCTATAAAGTAACATAATCGATAAAGAAACAACGACTTTAAAGTTGAGATTCCCGAAAAGGGGTGATCGATAGAGAAAATCCGGATATTCATCTACTTCACTCATCACAAGGTTTTCAAACCTGCATTGGCTTAAGGGACGTCATAGCTGCCAGATGTAATCCTAGTTTTAATGTTGAATTACTCCCCTTTACTGCAGGAGAATCATGATATCCCCATGGCCTCTCGATATTGGGAAAATATGTTCCACAACCCGTTGTCACAACCATAATTATTTTCTCTCTTCGAGTTTGTCTGACTCAACCCACCACCAGCCTTTCCTTGAATGTACCATCAAACTAAAGAGTGTCATGCTTCAGAAGTTGCAAGGATTAAGTCTTTAGATTGTAACTAACATTTTCAACTTCGACTGTACTAACTGACCAAAGGGTGTTTATGTTATTCTGGTGATAAAAGCTTCAACAAAGCAATATTACATGTATCACTGTGGCCTTACATGTATCGTTATGACTTTACATGTATTATTATGGCTTTACATGTATCATTATGTTACATGTATCATTATGGCTTTACATGTATCATTATGGCTTTGCATGTATCATTATGGCTTTGCACGTTATTTATCACGCTACGGTGTAAAACTCAGGCAGTCTTTAAGTTCTCACCAAAAAAACAAAACAACAAACAAACAAAAGCATGCATTAAAGGAGTAAAAATAAAAATAAAACAAAACAGAAAGATACCGGATATATGATTCAGTGTCAGACACTGGTATTATCGCTTATTCCTTTCCTTTATTTTTTATCCCACACCTGAAAGAATGAACCAAAAGTTCAAATTTATTTCCTTCCACTGCATATCACTATAATCACCTGTTTAGTATTCTAGGGTTGTAAGTACAATGTCATGGTAGCTTGCAACTCGTCGTAAGCCTTTTAATCAGAAGTTTTATATCATAAGTTGAGTTGAAAGCTTACCACAATGTTGTATTTAAGACCCTTAGTATAGAATAATTATCTTTGCGACAATAAAGTTTTTTTCATTACTTGTCAGTATGGATTATGTTTATTTCTTTTATTGTCTTTTTTTTCATTACTTCTAACACGATAGAATCGGGAATACTGGAAGATAAAACAGATATACAGATCAACATGTAGTGAGATCGAATAGAGAGAATGCAAAGAAGGAATGAGAAACACAATAGGGGAGATGACTAGGTCGTTAGGTTGCTACCAGAGTGTTGTATTATATCGATCCCTATTTTAGAGGGGATTCGTTTTACAATGACTCGGCGACGATAAGAAGAGTGTGAATATGACAATAATGTTTGAGGTTCGGGTTCGTGCTCAAATTACGGTAGCGGCAGGACTATTATTAATAATGTAGTAGGTTTGGTTCATTTTGTTATGCTCCACAATATGGATATAATCATACAGTATCAAACCTTACATAGAAATATTCAAATAAATGCCAACCTTTCTATAGCTTTTTTTTCAATCAATATAGTAGAGCAAATTAATTTCTTTTCTTACATCTACCTACATGCTTGGTACATGTAGTTTTCAATAAGTGATGTTTGCTTATTTCGAGAAAAAAAAAACCCGTTTACGAAAAGGCATTCTTAGATATCGTTTTCAAAAGAATGGTAAAAAAAAAAATTTAACTTAAAATAATATTTAAGGACAACATTTTTTGCACGTGAACCAAGGGACTGCAAGGTAAGTGCAAAATCATGTCGAGATAACTCTCTTAATTCTTATGGCGTTTGACCCTCCTTTGCGAAATCTTTTTTGTTCTACTTTGGTGTGGATTAATATTTAAATTGGCATGTATAATTATTATTGTTGTTGTTGTTGTTGTTGTTGTTGTTGTTGTTGTTGTTGTTGTTGTTGTTGTTGTTGTTGTTGTTGTTAATTTAATTATGTTTAACAGCTGGTGATTAACACTGTTTCCTTACTTGGGAAACTGGCAAATTTACACCCCCAAACATCATCAACAACAACAACAACAACAACAACAACAACAACAACAACAACAACAACAACAAACAACCCCCACCCCCTAAAAAAAAACCAAAAAAAAAACCCCGCCTGCACCAAGTCAAACAGCACAAGGTGTCAAAATACCATTGCTTTGCGATAATTTATGGGTGTGATCTTATAATTCTCTGATCAGCGCGACTGAACAACCCTCAGAAAACCACTACTGGGTTGGGCCTCTGACAAAGGGCCAAGTTGAGAGCAGCAGCTGTTGTCGTTGCTGCAGCGGACGTTGGGCGAGTTGATTGGAGGGCAGTACCGGGCCAGTCTTCCAGGCACGGCTCATTACTCGGTCAGACCAGGACTCAGACCAGGACTCAGACCAGTAGATCGGCAGACCCGACTGCAGCAGGCCACCCAATCAGGGCCCCCTACGAAGACTTCTAAAAATAATCTAGCCTGCATCATTCGCCTGGCGGGAAGGATTGTGAATACACAATTTCCAATAATTACACGTAAACATAGCTAGTTAACTCGTTTATCTGTACAATGCTAATAATAATTGAAATCATGTTCGAGTGACTGTTTTTGTTTTTCTCGTCCCATAATCAATTCATAACTTTTCCCAAAACCTTCTGCTGGTATGTGCATGATTTGAGAGTGTTATTTATGCCAAAAATCCTGATCGGGGCTGAAGCCCACCCACGCCTCCTTTCTCTCTCTCTCTCTCTCTCTCTCTCTCTGTCTCTCTCTCTGTCTCTCTCTCTCTCTCTCTCTCTTTCTCTCTCTCTCTCTCTCTCTCTCTCTCTCTCTCTCTCTCTTTTCAGACCAGGACTCAGACCAGGACTCAGACCAGGATCAGATCAGGCCAGACCAGGACCCAGATCAGGCACCCAGATCAGGGACTCAGACCAGGACTCAGACCAGGACTCAGACCAGGACTCAGATCAGGACTCAGACCAGGACCCAGACCAGGGACTCAGATCATGGAGGGCAGTACCGGGCCAGTCTTCCAGGCACGGCTCATTACTCGGTCAGACCAGGACTCAGACCAGGACTCAGACCAGTAGATCGGCAGACCCGACTGCAGCAGGCCACCCAATCAGGGCCCCCTACGAAGACTTCTAAAAATAATCTAGCCTGCATCATTCGCCTGGCGGGAAGGATTGTGAATACACAATTTCCAATAATTACACGTAAACATAGCTAGTTAACTCGTTTATCTGTACAATGCTAATAATAATAGAAATCATGTTCGAATGACTGTTTTCGTTTTTCTCGTCCCACAGTCAATTCATAACTTTTCCCAAAACCTTCTGCTGGTATGTGCAATATTTTGAGAGTGTTGTTAATGCCATAAATGTTGATCGGGGCTTAAGCCCACCCACGCCTCCTCTCTCTCTCTCTCTCTCTCTCTCTCTCTCTCTCTCTCTCTCTCTCTCTCTCTCTCTCTCTCTCTCTCTCTCTCTTGCCACTTAAAATTAAAATTCGCATTCTAAATAATTTTTATATTAAAGTCAGAAACAAAGGAAGAATTAAACTCTGTGTACAAATTGAAGAGATTATGAACATCTATCCTTTTCTAAAGCGTGTAACTTTCTGTACACCTGATCTGCCAAGTTTCACCGCCGGTGCCTGTCGATGTAGAATCACATAAACAATAACGTTTAAACTTTAATGAATTATTATATTCACCCTTTGAGCAAACTGCATGATTCTCAAAATTGGTTTTAGATGGAAAATTCCTTGCATTGGACAAATGAACAAACATTATCTATTGCTCAATAAATTTTGTTAGTAATGAAATAGTTACTCAAACAAAACGAAATAACACCATTCGTCGAATCTAAATGTTGTCTCAGTGTTTTAAACGTGAAGACAAAACGTCATTAATAACGCAAACTGTGCTTTTATTCTGGAGTGCTGGCCGGAGCAATTAGACTGGCACTTGCTACTGTTCTCTGACCGCTGTCCACTCCCATTACCAACAACCGATCAACCATAATCGATATTGGTGCCGCATGGTGTATCGGTTTCGAGTTGTTTCTGGTCCCCTGCCAGATGAAATGGATCTCCCTGGGTTTCGATTATCCAGAATGGCCTCCAGCACTCTACCTTGCCATGCCGCATGTTCAGATTTAGAAAGTACAGAAGAAGACGATTTTTTAACGTTTTTCCACGTCTTCCCGTGTTAATTGCTATTATTAATTTCCCCCGTCCGCCCACACTTTGACAATTCCATCGTTATCCTACTTTTTCTTTCCTCTTTTTAAAACAAAATTTTCTCTGTCTATCTGTTTTTTCTGACTGTCTGTCATACATTATATAAGACAGACACTGCGCATTATTGTCTGTCTTATATATTGATAATAAAAAATCCACTGTGATTAAAAAAATGGAGCAAAAATAATAAACGTGTTTTTTTGTTTGTTTCTTCTTTACAGTGCAAGCCTTGTCGCTAGATAAATCTCCTAGAAGACTGTCCTCGCTGCACGTGCCTCTACTTCCACGTCACGCAGGAATGCATTATCCGCTTCTGTCATTAAGTGTAGTTTGCCAATGTAAATAAACGGCGCTATACTGCTAATGGTATTATTCTGATTGATATAATCATATGCACAGGAATTTTTATCAGGATTCGTGGAGTGTCTAAGGGTTTAGGAAAATAAAATTATAAAGAAGGAAAATTCAGTTTTTAGAAATTGCTGCTGCATTGCTTTTATGTTGTTGCTGTTGTTTTTTTTTTGCTTTTGTGTCGTTTTATTTTTAAATATCTGAAATGAAAAAAGTCAAAATGTTTGCACATACGTTTTTTTCCACATATAGTCCAAAAAGCTTTCCCAGAGGTTCCTGAGTAAGATAAAGATTTGAACCCATGTTGTCGGTGGCATGTCTGTTTGAAAGGATTTGGGGTTGTCCAGGTACACATACCTGGTTGTGGTAGGTTGTTAACTGTTTCTTGCGGGGGTGGCCAGTGTAGAAAGTAGGCTCCGCCCAGATAAGTGCTGTTTAAACTATATTTGCCAGGGCTGCCAACCATACCAGCCATCAAATTTCATCAACTGAGACAAAAAGGTGCGTAAAATGCGTGCACACTAGCTTTTCGGCTTCAGGTTGGCAACTCTCACTAACAAACAGCACCCAGAGTTCTCGCAGCACCTACAGCGAGGTTGGCTGATGGGTTCTGCTCGTGATTCGATCTCAAGCTGGGACCACCAACTTCCCCAGATACATCCTCAGCTTAGTTTGGAGCCTTCCTTAATTGATTTTCTGGATGTACTTCTCTTGCCCCAATCTATGCGATCATCTCAAACTCGCTGTCAGTCGTTCACTCGTCAGGCTGTCTGGTATCCATCGTTTCTCCGTGCACGAGTCTCTCTTCTCTGTCCCTGACTTCAGTCAGATCCCTTGTTATCAAGCTTATTTTGACTACTGGGGAAGCATCGTAATCTAGAATCAAGCATGAGGAACTTTATTTTAAGGCTTTGCAAGTAGTAAAGCTAACAGATCTCCCTTTAAAACCTGTTGTGGAAGAGCTTTATTTCATTATTCTATTTAAAAAGAAAACCACATATGAAGTTTTAACCCCCCCCCCCTCCTTCTAGGCCTATGATGTAAACATTTAAACAAAGATTTCTACGCACGAGCCATTGTAAACTCTGTAACATAATTATAGAAACGACTCACGTTGTTTAATCAAATCTATAGTTTTGTATAAGGCGTAGTTTCTACTCGGAGTTCAGAAGTAGAAAGAATGGAAGCTACTCTTACTATATTACTAAAATTATTTGGTTTAGTAATAGACATGGGTTGATTTTTTTAATGTAAAACTTTCATTTAAACTCGGGTTAAACTTTATTTTCAATTTTTTCTTTCTTTCTCCGTAGTACTAATTAGACCAGTGAATGATAGTGAAAGGCAATTTTTCCTTTTCTTTCTTTTCTTTATTTTTTTTTAAATTAAATACCAAAGTCAGGTGTCAGGAATAGAAATGGAGCACCTGTTTTAAGATAAACACCTTCTGAACTAGATAATAATCAAGAACTCTCTTGCTCTCTTATTCCGCCTCTTGCTGTTGCTCATTCGCTCTCTCTCTCTCTCTCTCTCTCTCTCTCTCTCTCTCTCTCTCTCTCTTCGTTTTCCCTCAATTTTTTTCTCACTTTTTTTTAAATTAACGAGTAGGGATTTCCTTACAATTTACATTGCATTTTCACACTCTCTGTTTTGCCACTCTGTTCCTATTCGCTCAAAACGCCACTGCTTGTATTTTCGATGAACGAACTAACAGCACACTTATTTCGCAACGATTTCCCATCAATTGGTCGTAAATGCAAGGTCGTGGTTAGCTTACAACTCAACTTAAATTATGCGGAACAGAAGTATTAATATGACGTTATATTTGCGAGCCGACGTTATTTTAAAATTAACGGTGCAGTATTTCGATACGGTGTTTCTTTATATTCGACCTCAGCACAAGATTACTTTGATTACCTACATATAAAACGGTCAAGTTGTTTTATTCCTCGTTCACCCTAACTTTACAATCACGAGGTTGGTGTTACCTGTAAACAACGGCCTTCGCCTTTTTCCACCACTACATCTACGCACAACATTAAACTTTGTAGGCCTTCATTACACGGAGAGTTCTCGTGACCATCATGCTCGTGACAAAAATAACCTTTTGGTTTTTTTAGATCGTGTGTAGCTTTTGTTAACTATTAATTTTAGATGGGAAAAGGAGGGTGTTGTTTTTGTTTAGTAACTTTCTTCCACTTAATTATGGGTGTACATTGTAATTGACTTTGATTTCTTAAAAAAGAGGGGGGGGGGGGTTGTAATGATGTTCATATAATGGAAAAACAGACTTAACTTGAAGAAGACAAATTATAGAAAAAGCTAGTTTTGAAAAAGTATACTTTTCCCGGAGCAGCTCAAACCAAATAGTTACATATTATGTTTTGGCACACGCTGTACCAGGTTTTTTGTTTGTTTTTTTTTTGTTTTTGTTATTGAGTTTCTTCAGTTGCAGTCAGCGATTACGTGCTAATGAATTCGTGAGCTTGATTGGCGGAATCTAACAGCACAACAGGACTTTACTGTAAACAAAAAACTTACTTCGCAGTAAACAGAAGATGGTGGCGGAACTGAGCAAGACAGTTCTTTCTAAAGATAGTGGTTGTCCCTAGCCTGTTCTTTTCTGTACGTTTTCAAATAAAAAAATTTTTATCGGTGCTATTCAGACTGTCAAAAATATTTTATAACTAAATTGGATAATATAATGGCTGAATGTGTATTTAAAAGAGTACGAATTCTGTAAGTCCATGTATATAACCCTTGAGAATTATTATATCAAATTGTTCTAATAAAAACAATCAGCAAGGATAATTTAATCATGTCCAGTTAGGTGAAATATTCATTTAAATTCCTTGATCTTTTGTTTCAAACAGATTATGGTAGAAAAATAATAGTAACTATAAATAGCGCCTTATCAATTTCCTTACTAAGGAAACCAAAATCTGCGTGATTGTGATGAAATACATTCGTGGAATTTCCAGTGCTTTTATATTTACATTTCTTGATAATCTGAAATCTCTTGTTCTCAGAAAATTATAGAAACCACCAAGGCCATGACCTTTATGCCGGACTGTATCATCCATCTGTCAGAGTGAGCGGCTAGGCGCGTGTGGCTGACTAGAGGACCTTGCTCACACGTAAAAATAGAAACATCTGCGCAGTAGTGCTGAACTGACCAATCATGTGAACTCGTGCCTCCCTCCCCCGGTCCGTTTCCCTCCATTCGTCAGATGTGTTTTCCTTTGTGTTTACTTTCATCCTCTACCAGTGTCCATCCACGTCGCGGCCTGTCTCGCTCTCTCTCTTTGCCATACCAACTACCATTCTTCAGATGTCTTTAGTGCAACTTCAGTTTATTTATAATTCTAGAACATCACAGCGTCGGTTTCAGAGCGATGTGACCTGTCTAGTCTCTCTCTCTCTCTCTCTCTCTCTCTCTCTCTCTCTCTCTCTCTCTCTCTCTCTCTCTCTCTCTCTCTCTCTCTCTCTCTCTCTCTCTCTCTCTCTCTCTCTCTCTCTCTCTCTCTCTCTCTCTCTCTCTCTCTGTCTCTCTCTGTGTCTCTCACTCTCTCACTCTCCATCACCCCTTGCAATAATAAGCTATCGTATTAGACACCACCGGGTTCCACAATGTGAGCTCAGAAAATACCACTCAAGAGAGTTCGAGCTCTACAGCTATCGATTTTTTGTGTGTCTTCCTGAAGAACACAAATAATTTTTTAGCTTGAACTTCTCTCAGAACTTCATACGAAAAATAATACGGCGGCCTTGTGCGACCTTTCTTTGGTAACATTTGTTCTTATCTATGTCAAACAGTTTCATCCTCAAATCTCAATTATGTCGTACTTTCATTTGTCGTCTTCATTTTAATCTTCTCGTTGCTCAACGCTGCTCTCCTTCCTTCTATTTTACTTGAAGATTTTTGACATGGCTCAAAGCAAAATGTAGACATTATCAATATCATGAGGCGCCTTGTTCAGGACTAGAGTCCCGGTGCTGTTTTTACTGCTGCACCGCTAATTAATTACATATTGAATTTTGTTTAATTTTAATTATTGTTTCTAAGTTCTTTACACGTATAGTGGTGATGCCGGTGCTGGTGCTGATGAGTTTTGGTAACTGCACTAATCACAGTAAATAAATAAAAAGTTGAAAGTCTATTGCTTTTCCTCCAACTGCTAACGGGCGCTGGTATGGAAAAATATTTAGTGTTCCACGTATTTTAAGCCTCAATCAGTGGCACAACGTCTATGTTTAAATCGCCAATGTGAAAACAAAACACTGCTTTTATTGTGCAGTAGCCCAGCATCTGCTGCTGTGCCTCATTCCCGCCACTGGTGACACAAATGACTAACTGGGGGTTTGACAATTCAAGTTTGGCATCTGACTAATTGATCAGTAGGTTAACTAATTTTGCGGTATGTAAATTGATGGTTAAGTTACAATTGCTCACATTGCCTGCGTCAGCTTGGACTCAATCCAATCAGTCTTCCTTTAAATTATCATTGTATAGAGCTCTTAGATGACACCAGTCTACATTAAGAGCATGTTTGGGTAATATCAAACTCATGTTCTCATTAACATTTATATTTCAGGGCGGATATCACATCTCTAGTTTGATTTTTTTTTCATATACATGTAATTTCAAAATCATGCTCTGTTGTCATTAAGATGAAAAATATCTTCAGCATATGATGTCAACATTTGTACTAAGATCCCTCAATTTTCCATTACCCAACACCCAACACCTTTCTGCTAAGGACGCAGTAACATGAGATTTTTTATAAGTAACTCAAAAGAATGAGAAATGAAAGGAAGATTATATATCGTGTGGCAACATGTTTTTAAACAGGCAACATGTTTTTAAACAGGAAATAATTATGTCAGATTGATATTGTAGAGCTCACGTTGATCTATGTTCAGTAGTGGCTGGGTGTAGCATTATGTTATAATGAGTCATCGAAAGTAATGCTTCATATTCCCTCTGTGTTTTCAAAAACAGTTTCGGTTTTTCATATAATTGCCTTGAAAGTTTCATAACCCATGCAACGGTTTCGTTTGGCTTTGGTCATCACAGAAAAAAGGGACTGTTTTTTGTGAGTGGAAAAGGGGGGGGGGGGCTAAAACTTATTTTAGTAGACGCAATTATTTGGTATATGTTATACAATTGGAAAATACTAAAAAAAAACGCCTAATAATATAGTATGTGAAAGTGTATTAAAGACACGTTTTCTTACAGTCTGTTTCTTGGTCCTTTCCTACAGATGTTCTGCCCGTGTAAACCATTGCTGTGGCCCCCGATAGGTGGCGGGTGGGCAGCGCGCTCTGCTCACTGGTGAACAAGGGATGGTTGGTTGGTTGGGTTGGTTTAACGTCCAACAGCAGCACTATGTAGGCTATATTGTGGACGGGCCCTAAGACGGACGTCTGACAATTTTATGACGACGGTGGGTGCTCTACCCCGCCCCTATGGTTGACAAGGGAACAGTCTGTGGAAAGGGTGGCCGAGGAAAATAATGTGCAGTCGTATTCATTCAGTTTCAGATTTTATTTTTGCAATTATATTTTCATTTTTTTCATTAATTGTTTTATAACAGAATATAAGATCTCCGTTTCTTACTCTGTTTAAATTGCGATATTCGGGAAGATTGAATAAGTAAAATAAACAGAAAAAAAACAAAAAACAAAAACAAAAAACATCACTCCGTTATTTAACTACAGAGAGAGCAGTCACTCTACAGAGTGTCAGACAAGCAGAGACATTTTGGTGATCAATCCCGTCTGGGACATTTCGATGATGTAGTGGAATCACTGGGTATTATAATCTTGATCAAGCAGCCCCATCCTTGGCTTTGGTGGAAAGATGATCTGTTTGTGTAAATCTCGTCTGAAAAAAAATTCGAAAGTGAAAACATTCTCACAAACATGATATTTTATTGATACATTAGTAGGATGTTCAAATGGAATATTTTTCAGGATCTACATGACATTGCTGTTAATAACATTATTATTACATGCCCATACCCACATACATGTATGAAACGTGTATGTGAATACTTGGCCCATTACAGATTCCTTTTAAAAAGTGAGTATCTAATGGATATCAATAGAATTGAAGTTTTTTATCCAGGCAATGAGAAAGGAACACGGATAAACTCCTCTTGTGTACGAATATTATGTATACTCATATTGATTTGATTGTGTCGTCCTCGAAGTACTCTGCCCTGAATCCTCGGTCTGGATTCACGATTAGAAGTATAAACACTCATCTCTCTCTACAAAAAGAAATCAATTATCAAACTCAAAACAATAATGCCCTCCGCCCTTATGTTCTCAATACCAATATCATAAATCTCTAGATCTTGAAGTCTCGAGAAACGCCCGGCTTCTGAGTACATAATCATTAACACTAATCACGCCCTCTCTTCGAAGCCAGAATCGACTCCGTGCATATTCTCGAATCTTCGAAAATCTAAGTCCGTCGCGACAAACAGTTGATTTGGTGTACACTACATACCCCCTTTACATGCTAGCATAGTAGCGTAAGCGTAAAAATGTCGCACTGGTCCAACATTAAGATATTATTCCAATATTTTTTAATTACAATGACATTGATCAAATCTCTTTGTTCTTCTCTTACAATATTGCAAGAGGTCTTACCTGTAATACTACGAAATGCAAAAAAATGAATCATAGCGTAAAAATCATCTAACATAAAAAACATCATCACAATAATGTTTCATTTTAGCACACATACATAATATACATCAGTTTATGATGCACCAAAATATGTATCGGTACACATACATTTTAAATTCCTAACATAAACATGCTATCAACCATCGCACACACTACTTGTGCCATAATCAAACTAACTAAGGAAGCACACCATAGGGTCCTGCAATTATGAGCTTCAATGTAAAATAAATCATCGAAAGGCATTATCATTAAATGATATATGGGCACTTAGTTACTTACTTACTTACCATCCAAAGTCGTTTAGAAACGTTTGCTGTCCGCACTACTTTCTGTACTATGGATCTCCATACCTCTCGTCTTTCCATATTGGTGTATATAATCTGTGATATTTCTTCTTGTCCATTCCTTGGTGTTGTAGTATCCTGCTTTAGGAGGTCCTCTACTCCTCCTACCCTCGATCTTACCCTGTATAGCATATCGGGCGTGCGTTTATTCCTGAGGCATGCCAAAAAAGATAATTTAGAAGAAGTCTTGGAACACTCAGTTCTTTGAGAATGCTGTCGTTTGTTCTTTTTTCTTTCTAACTTATTCTAAGGAGACGTCTGTAGAACCACATTGCAGACTATTGATTTTATTCTCATCCCTTTTACGAAGTGTCCATCACTCCGATCCATATGTCATGAATGTCCACGCCAAAAAATTCATGATTTTCAATTTTAGCTCTTTATTGA
This sequence comes from Elysia chlorotica, assembly GCA_003991915.1. Lineage (NCBI taxonomy): Eukaryota > Metazoa > Mollusca > Gastropoda > Plakobranchidae > Elysia > Elysia chlorotica. The sequence goes on along the minus strand of RQTK01000210.1, from coordinate 57,546 downwards.
TGTCTTTATCCCTCCATACTTTGTTAAAGTATACATTCTTTTCTTTGCCATTGCAGTCCTAGTGTTAATATCTGTAGAACAGTCAGCATTGTCTGTTTTTACTGAGCCAAGTAAATGGAGGTCCACAATTCAAATCCCAGATCGGCAGATTTATTTTTCCGATTTCGTCTCCTGTTTCTGGTTGGATCGGTGTCAGTATAATGTGATTATTATTATTATTATTATTATTATTTTTATTATTGTTATTATTATTAATATTATTATTATCATCATCATCATCATCATCATCCTCATTATCATCATCATCATCATTATTATCATTATTGCGCATTCATTAACCGTCTCCTGCTGGCGTGTCACATAACGGAAGTATTAATTTTTTATGGTGATGTTATGGTTTAATCAGGGTGTACTTGTAAATTGCCTAAAAAAAACCAGTTGAATTTAGTATGTTAACTCATTCCGCTTATGTAAACAACTTGAGAAACTCACGCGCCTCACCCCGTTTAGACGTTCACGCGGAGCTTGGGAAACTATCACGTGCAGACATGACATCTAGTCTACTCTCTACAGCTAGCCGCAATCTGGTTAAAATTTTTATATCGTAATTGGTCAAACAAAGAGAAGTAAAACCAAAGCCTGTAGCAGGCCTAACACAGGAATTTAATAGTCAACAAAGTAGGCTGCATTTACTGAATAGTGTAAAATTACACTGCAGACCTCATTCTTTATGATTGATTCAATAGATCATTCTGAAAAGTCAATCATCCATGAATTCTAACAGCAAGGATCGGAGAAGTAATGAGAGTAATAAAAAAAAGAAGGTTATTTTTTGCTTGTATGTGTGTGTGTGTGTGTGTGTGGAAAAAAAAAAAAGAAGGTTATAAACAACAACAAAAAGGGGGGGGGGTCTCCTTAAGAATATTAATAACTTATCTAGATCGATACTACTACCATTCAGATCAGCAAACTGATTTGTGCACGAAGAATAGGTAGCATTATTCCCCAAAAACTATACGTATGAATACAAATATAATAGGTATAATTAAAATTTTTAAAAATATATAGAAGGCATTAAAAATTATGTTCCCCACAGTTAGCTATGACTTCGACTCTATTTGTGTCAATGTACACTACCAAAAGCACTAGTTACTAGTAAACTAGTTTATTGTTTGTAATTAAGGTTATAGGTACAGTGTTCGCAGTACAAACAGCAGCAGGAGTAGTAGTAGTAGTAGTAGTAGTAGTAGTAGTAGTAGTAGTAGTAGTAGTAGTAGTAGTAGTAGTAGTAGTAGTAGTAGTAGTGGTAGTAGTAGTAGTAGTAGTAGTAGTAGTAGTAGTAGTAGTAGCAGCAGTAGGTTACAACAGAAGACAGCAACAGCAGCAGCAGCAGTAGTAGCAGTAGTAGTAGTAGTAGTAGTAGTAGTAGTAGTAGTAGTAGTAGTAGTAGTAGTAGTAGTAGTAGTAGTAGTAGTAGACTTCATCATCATCATCATCATCATCATCATCTAGTAGTAGTAGTAGTAGTAGTAGTAGTAGTAGTAGTAGTAGTAGTAGTAGTAGTAGTAGTAGTAGTAGTAGTAGTAGTAGTAGTAGTAGTAGTAGTAGTAGTAGTAGTAGTAGTAGTAGTAGTAGTAGTAGTAGTAGTTGGTGTTGGTGCTTGTGGCGGTGGTTGTAGATGTTGTTTTTCTTTTTCTTGTTGCAATTGCTGCTGGTGTTGTTTAGTTTTATTGCACTTAAACAAAATGATACTCTAATGCATTCTGTTGTTGTTGTTTTTTTATTCCATTTTATTACGATTTATTTTTCATACTTTATTGTTTACGTCATCGGCAGAGAAAGGTCATAATTACGTTGGCAGGTTCAGCTAGTACAGCTTTCCATAAATCTTACTTAGTTTCTTTTTCCATTTAACCGATTTTTGACGTCTAGAGGTCCATTGACGAAAACAAAATTAATATTTAGAGCGTAAAATATAAGTCATAAGCTGGTCTTAAAGAGGCTTATAATTCATAAATATACCACTACGAAATGGTGGGCGACGATTATGGATGTTTACATACAGGAAATGTTTTCATTTTCTTAATGTCCACCATGAGTAATTAGTTCGATAGTTGGCGAGTCCCAATACTAAAGTTTGAGCAATTTACCACACACGGTTTAGTGGTAATGTCAGTGCATTTTGTCGTAGCCGGTCTAGTTATAAAATAAAGCTATAAATACGTTGTTCATGAGTTATACTGACAGCCACCCAATATGTAGAGAGAAAAGCGGCATGGTCGGAATCCAGCCCCCCAAATTTCCGATTCGAACTCGCGCCCACTAGTAATATAAATAAATCTTACGATCATGTGGTAGTGGCATGTAATACTTTTTTTAAATAATTATTTATTTTTAATTTTCAACCACCAGCTTCAAAACAAAAAGAAGAAAAAAGGAAAATCAAAGATGACCCAGGTTTACGTCACCTGTCTCGAACGGTTAAGGAAATGTTGGTTACCTGATTCACCCCCTTGTTTTATCTTTCAACCCACTGCGTGATGTTATTTTTCTCTCTTATCTACCTTATCTCTTCTAGGATGAGGATTGGAAAGAGGATGAAGAAGACATTATACCCACCTATAGCGGGAACATTAGGAGTACAATCATTTTCCCACTACAAACAAGGAGGAAAAGAACAGTTCGTCCGAGAGATAAAACTTATAGATTTAATTGAGAAAGAGTTTTTATAAGGCACATGAAGTCAATGAAGCATAAACAATACTTCTGTAATGAAAGATTACTTCAGCTTCTCGAAATAAAACAATCGTCTTAACTTCCCAAGCTGAAAGGTTTTCGCTGGCGCTATACTATAAGGTTGTTTATTTTTTCATGGTTGGTTGAAAATTTTGGCGACCTAGAATTAACGTACTAGTAGTCAGACCGCTTTTGTCATCTTGAGTTTTGTCCGCAGGTATAATAAAAACGCCAACCTATGGAAAGAATAGTATTACGATCGGCTTCAATTGACTTATACGACGTATTATATTGTTAATAGCTTTTTATTTATTCTTTTAAGGAAACACATGAATCTAAATCTAAGTCATGCCTTACAGAAACAGTTTAATTAATACCCATTTAACACCCAGTTAAAGAATAACGGTGACGGGCGTTACGACTTTCTACCGCACAAGACTCTAAGAGGCACCCATAACAGCGGACAGTAGACACTAGATCTAGATCTCATTCCTCAATGATGGATTCAAGTCAACGATTGGGTGGACTAAAGTAGATCTTTACATCCTGTTCGATATATCAGGATGTGACAATGTCAGAAAAACAAAACTTCAATCTCTGTGCTGGATTTCGTTACTATCAAAGGTCAATGTCACAAGTCATTGGGTTCGCTGACTACAGTTTCAAGGGCCCACAATAAGTTAAATCAAACTTAACTGATGTAAAGAGGGAGTTTACGACTTAGTGTTTTGGTGCTTCTGTTATGATTAACGCACTTGGGCTTCAATTAATACGCGTTTGTAAACTTCATTGAATGTTCATCATAAATGGCAGGACAGATGGAAATTGCCATGGTTACATAACATGCATTGCAAACAAAGGGACATCGGTGGTAGATGATTTTCTTATTAGCAGTAATCCTATTATAGTTGATTTTATGGAAGTAATACCACGTCCAGAATCAGGCCACTTTCCAAGAAGTCTAACTTTGTTGATCCATTGACCAACCCACTGAACCCGAATAGGGGTAACTGCCTTCAATAGGATTTCATCGAATGAGAATAGCGCTGAAGAATATTTACTCATTCTAAAAGAAGAGTTACTTACCTACAGTTATACACTCAATGATTTAATACGTGAAGAAAAGGTTGATGAAGTAATAGAAACAATAAGTTTATGCATTACGAAGTGATTAGACCCAAACTTGAACCTCCGTAGTATGTTACTAAATGTGAGGAAGCCAAACAACAAAAGCCCTCGGCTCTTCATGAATTCCAAATTTTCAACACCAATGAATTCCTTATTGCCTAAATCGAATTACATGTAATAAGAAAAAAAAATCCAAGAATGTATGCGAGCATACGAAGATAATATTCTTACTATCTCGAGCTGAAAAATAAATGTTCAACCCACTAAAATCAAACGCAAGGGATATCTGGAAACAGATAAATTCTTATTAACAAACAACAAAAAAACACATAACGAAAACACTATAAAGAACCAAAAGTGGTATGACTATTTTAAGAATCTTCTCAATCCGGTAATAATATCCGATACTAATAAATCGTGCCATTCTTATAATGGTGCCGAAGATTTTGCATTGAACTGCTCAAGAGATTATGCAGATAGTCTACACTTACTGAATGACGACATTAATTTTCACTAAACGAAACGAAACAGACCTTAAATTATCTTAATAACGCTGATGAGTTTGTTATCACTAAATAGGTAAACAGTTAAGACTAGATTTTATCTAGACCCGAAAAGTCGCTCTTCTCATAATATTATTAGAACATAATTACTATAATACAAAATGCAATTTTTGCACTTACATTTGAAAAAAAATGTTATGATTATGTTTTATTTAGAGCGAACTGAAAATTTTACAAATCGATCACAGCGAGGGGCTTTTGCTCCAGAAAATGTATGAAAAGGAGGAAGACCGACGCGAATTCCCTGCGGAAGAAGTCTAGATCTGGACAGTCGAGGCGAGTTTTACTCGACAACGAAGCTCCTGATTCGCATTCAAAAGGAGTAAGGTTTGCTGGAAGGCTACTCAAATACCTCTAGGATTCGTAATTCCCTACTTTTCCTAGAGACAATAATCAATAGCAGTATGGAAATAATCAGATTTATACGTATATATGAAGGAAAAAAAAACCCAGTAACTTACAATCCCTGTGTGCATTCAAAACCAACTACTTTTTTGTTCATTAGACCCGTGAGTTCAAATAAAATCATTCCGATGACTCATTCGAAAATAATGTGCACATTAATTTGCCAATTAAAAAAAAGTTGCTACAATGTGCAAAGTTACACAAGTAGTTTACTTTGGTGTGCGACTCAGTGTCATACAACCTAATTAAGCTTGGTTAGTTTATTTGCAAAATAAAAGTCTTTAACAAACAATAAACTCGTTCTCATACTTGTAACAGTTATTCGTTTATAATCCACGCATTACTCATCTGCCTCTCTAATGTATTCATGAACTAAGAATACAAGAAAACATTAAATTTTCCATTATATTTTACTTGACACAAATTGTCTGAATTTTGTTCCGATATGTAAATCATGTTCGTGCAAAACGTATGTGTAAGTAGGGTTTTATGAAATATTTGGGAAATGTACCTGAAGCGAAACAAAACAAAATCTACAATCCTAAAAGCCATTTCCATACAAGTGAAAATGACAGTTGCGCGGACAAACACTCAGAATCCAGAATGTTGTTTATCATAATTAATGTGACTGCTTTAAGCAGTGATGCAGCCGAATGTGGGTTATTAATTCAACACCACATCAGCAAGGAATGTTCAGTATGTGTAAAAAGAATACTTTACGGTTTCAGGTTGAATTACTGGTCACATAATGTTAACAAAGGGAACGCCCTTCCCTTTATTGTCTGTACATGTACTTCCAGTGACTCCTTTAAAAGCCAACTACAACTACAAGTCGCTCTCCTTAGTCAATGAAATTTTTTAACGTGAATTTGAAGATTTAGTGTACTTAGCTCAGGCCTCTACTAGCTACACTGAGCAAAAACTTGGAGTTACGCCAATTCATCCCCCCTTTCGCTATATGTCTCTTTCTTTGCGTCTCTTTCTCTCACAGTTCGAATCCCACGATTGGTAAAAAATGTACGTGCCCAATTGTGTCCCTTACCGTGAATAGTTGGATCGGTGCCAATATAATGTGAACAGCTAAGACGGGAGACCATGTCTCACCGCACTGTCTCGTGTGTGATAGCACATTAATGTGTCTCACGTTAGTCTTGAAGCGCGTCCACAATTTAGCATTTATAGTGTTGAGGTTGAATACACATGTACTTAAGAACGTCTCGCCGTATAGGATCCCCCAGGGGAACCTAAGAGACGAGAATTCTCTCCCTCCCTCTGCTGTAGAAAATATAATACTTAAGAACGAACAAACAAATCCAAC
>RQTK01000210.1:40917-51338 GCA_003991915.1 Elysia chlorotica | reverse complement strand
CCCCCCCCCCTCTCTCTCTCTCTCTCTCTCTCTCTCTCTCTCTCTCTCTCTCTCTCTCTCTCTCTCTCCTTTCCCTCTATTTCCCTGTTGCCCACCCTTCTATTATTTTCTATCTATCTATATAACTATCTATCTAGCTATTTATAATACTATCTCTATCGATATTTCTAAAACCCTGGGTTTAACGGTTCAGACACACAGACTTCGTAAAGACTATTATTGTCGATATCAATGGTTTGACCAGATTAATTTTATTAAACCTCAAATTTCATTAAAAAAAAATTGAAACGCACAAACTTCACACCATTTATAGTTTCAATGTAAGGATATGGCATACATTTCCTTAAATTTTAGAATTTCCTGGAGGGTTTATTTGTTTGTTTTTGTTATTGTTGTCGTTTTTTTGTTTTTGGTTTTGAGAGTTTGGTGTGGACTGAGCCTACTGGTTGAACAAGTAGGATATCACGGTTAATGTGAGCGCAGTTGGCGTAACAAGCAAGAACACAGGGTGATATATGCATCAGTATTCGCGAGAGTTGTTTTGTCAAGCATCTTCTAGCATTGAGCAATGTTATCAAATACTTGCGTAGATCAGCTGACTGACTCCCACACTTTATCTCAAAGTCAAGCTTTTGAACAATGTTATTGTCGGAATTGGAGTCTTGAGTGGAACATTGAGTACTATTATAACTGTGATGACGGTCATAGCTGATTTTATCATTGCATTTTAATATGAAATGTATAGTTAAACAGTTCTTTGTTGAAACTGTTATTAATAATTGGCTTTGGTCATTTTAGTTTGCCCAATTCAGAGACCTCACAATATCAAATTTCAGGCGTGTTTTTTGTTTTTTTTTAAATTAAAATTGTCTCTTCTTTGAGAATAAATTAGATCGTGGACTCTATCTTTTTCTTTTTGGAAATGAGATAAGAAGAGAAAAGCTTGATCATCTTATGATAAAACTGGAATGATCGAAGGGAAGCGCAAAATAACAAAATGGCTGAACGTAGATAGAGTAACGGAGGCACTGAAAGCAGTGGCAGACCAGGGGCCTGATCGCCAACACCACAAAGCAGGTGGTTCTTGATGGGTGGACACCGTGATCCACTTTTACCAGAATTGTAAAGGACGAAATTGAGCTTACTTGACTGACATTTTAACCTAACAATGAAAAGAAAAAAAATATTATAAAAAGATATGTTTGAAATATCCATAATTATAACTATTTTTTTTAAACTGCCTCTAGTTTTGGATTAATTTCCTTTTCTTTCCGTGAGTCATCTAAACGGTGTAGAAAAAAAAGAAAAAATAATAATAATATATATATGTTAAAACATTTTTTTAAAAGCTGTGTGACTTCTTTTTAAAATTGTGTAGAATTGATTTTTTTTCTCTTTCTGTCACGCATGGACATTAAGATGTACGAAGAATATCAGTTTCTTAAATTATTCTAAATATCAATAGTGTTAACTTTTTTACTATTCTCATTTTTGTGTGCGTTTTTTTTTCTTTCATAGATATGGGGGAAAGTTTTTGTGAATTTTGTTTGTTTAAGTTCCTATCTAGTTTTGTTTATATAAAGCTGCTATTAAATTACTTATTGCATACTGACTTTCTTTTTGTTCTTCCTATTTCTTTCTTCTTTTTTTATATTAATTGTTAATATCTAGGTCAAACCGACATTCATGGTAGTACATTGCACAACTAAATATTTTGGACAGACAAAGCAACAGCCACTATGGACTGTCCTAATCTTAATTTTCCAAGAACTTGAATGGACAAATTATTGAGATTTTTTTTAGCTTTTATAATGGTAGTGATAATTACGCAGACAAATGCGTGACAAATAAAACGTTTGGTCAACATTACAGTGTTGTTTAATGACGCTACAATAATGAGGTTCGACAGGGTACAGAGTGCAGAAGCAATGTCAACCGTACCACTAACTGATAAAATAATAATTGTCGCTGGTCATCTTTATCGTGAGTGTGAATTTCTATGAATAGATCACTTGTAAATACAATGTGCCTTGTGTAGACCAATATGATTCACAACTAGGCCAAGAGCTTTTTCTTGGAATTTTATCCGTTATCAATGCCTTGTCCTGAATAGTTTCAAGCAAATAAAATTACATGTACTGGGATAACGTAGACAGGGCGACAACTATGCATACCATCGAGATAAATCGGGGGAGTTATATATAAATTATACAGAGAGAGAGAGAGAGAGAGAGAGAGAGAGAGAGAGAGAGACAGACAGACAGACAGACAGACAAACAGACAGACAGACATAGACAGACAGACAGAACAGACAGACAGACAGACAGACAAACAGACAGACAGACAGACAGACAGACAGACATATACAGGCATACAGACAGGCAGAGATACAGAGAGAGAGAAAGAGAGGGAGGGTAGAGAAAAAAAGGAAGAGTAAGAGAGATATTGAGGCAGAGTTGAGAAAAGGGGGAAAGGATAATAACCAGAGAGAAACGGAGAGTTTATGAGAAAGGGAATGGGATCGAGGTAAAGAGAGGGAATATGGGGTAGAGAAAAGAGGACCAGTGAAAGGAGAGAGAGAGAGAGAGAGAGAGAGGGGTAAGAAAGAGAGAGGAGGGGAAAGGATTTAAAAGAGCGAGAGAGAGAGAGAGAGAGAGAGAGAGAGAGAGAGAGAGAGAGAGACGGGGAGTTCAAAATAACTCTGACGTTAGAGTTGGGACTGGGAGTTTTTCCCCACAGCCCACGCATCCTGATGAGGCGAGCGACACGGCACAGGCAAGTAAGTTTGTAACTCTAGATAAGACACAACAAAACATGCAGATCTCTGGTCAACCCTTCCCTTCGTAGTTTGTTCACTCTGTACCAGACACAAAGGTTTTAGATGTATAACGGGACAAAGCCTTTGTTTCTATTATCAGCCAATACAGTCATACTCATACCGAGTGCTAGGAATATCAAGGCTAAGTTACTTCGTAGAATACACGAAATCTGTGAGATAGTCGCTGCATTGTATTGTTATCGTTTCTAAAACACTTACAGTACACTGAACAAAATAGAAGTCGTTGTTGGAAGGTATGAATGAATATTAGGTAAGGGTCTTACTGTCAAAAAAGAGTATAAAATCATGCAAGTGGTTTTGTGTTTTGAGTCACAAACTTATATGTTATAACCAGATCTAGAATGAGATAATTTACATTGTCATCTTCATCTTCCCAATAGTAACAGCACTGCAACGATTTATACATCAATGAAGTAGGATCAAGTGATCGGCCCCGACCTCGACTTAAATAACTCACACTAATCCAAAAATTGTGTCCTGTTCCTAATCCCCCCTCACCCCTCTCACCAACTTCCACCATTTTGGCCTCCGTGTAAAATGACATATGAGATAGTAAATTTATTACATATACTAACGTACATGCTAATCGGAGAAAAAATTGGTTAGGGATCATCAACTTCGCCACCTGACATAATATAGACAAAGAAAGGCCGATAAAGAGTAGCTTGAAAGTAAGACTAAGATGTTAAGAGCACCCGTTAAGAAAATATTTGGAGTTCATGACCTTTCGATCAGGAACAGATCGAATGTACCGTCTTTCCTTGATTTATGTACCGGTTGTTTTTCCCTAATTACTTCCTGTCCTCGCACGAGTCTATGTTGAATATTAATTTATCCGAGGTTGAGTTGAGTTGGTTTAACTTCCAACGTTAGCACTATGTAGGCTATATTGTGGACGAGCCAAAAACTTATTATTATTATTATTATTATTATTATTATTATTATTATTATTATTATTATTATTATTATTATTATCATAATTACTATTATTACTATAATTATAAATATTATCATTATAATTATCATCATTATCACTAATGTAACCATTTTTGCTGCTTATGTTGTGGATATTGCTGCTGTTATCACTTTTTATCATTGTTACATTTCTATCGTAGAGAAAAATGGGTGAACGGAAATAAACCACACCGTGATCTATGTCTTGAATAATGATAATACACGACGGACACATGTTAATATTATTACTAAGCGAGAAAGAGGCAGCTTGAGTAAAAACGCATTAGTTCATTTTTTTTTACCCGAGGAAAAGAACACGAGATTTCAACGAAAATTTTGGTTACCAGAAAAATCCAACCCACTGTCATCAGAAAAAAAATCTATTACCCCTGGTGATATAGAAAGCTATTGACTAACAGAAATATTACCATTCAACTCTCTATTCTGTCCCAATCCGCAAAACTGAGTCTAAGAAGCAACCCACATAAAGTAGATATGCTTTTTCGGTGATTTCACCATGTGACAAAAAACAAATTTGAATCAAGATATTTTTTGTGTCTATTTGCCACACGTGTTTCATATTTTGCATTTTTTTAATGTAAGTTTTGATACAAGTATTGAGATATAAAATAACTTCTTTTTTTGTGGTAAAAAGACAATTTTAAAATAGGAAAACATTACGAGACTTCAGCCGCAGATGAAAGCGAGCGAAAACAAAACACTATCACATAACAATTTTATTGTTTGAAAAAGATAATTTACAACTGTGTACATCTAAAAACAAAACGTTAACTAAATAAAGTAATATTGTACATAAAACAATAGTTATTTACTAAAATATGATTGGATTAAATACAAACATACGAACAAAATGTGCACAATATGATTTTTTAAGACTTATCTATATTTACAGAAAAGAGAAGGTATGTTTATAATTACAAATTTTTTTATGCATATATCCAACAACATAAAAATGTGTTACAATGTATAATAATATAGAACGAAACGGGCCAGTGACAAAGAGGGAAACAATAGAGAAGGAAGGTAAGGAGAAGGCGTAGGAGGAATAAGGGGCTAAGGAAAGAGAAATAGAGCGATCAATAAGTGACAATGTTGGAAGAGTGAAAAGGGACAAAATGGTGAAAAAGTATGATGAGTGCTATAAACACATGATATTTTAAGTATACAAATAAGTAAAAATAAGGCGACACTTATATTTAGAATAAAAAAGGGAAAAAGGGTCAGAGGGAGAAAGAGAGGGAGAGAGAGAGAGAGAGAGAGAGAGAGAGAGAGAGAGAGAGAGAGAGAGAGAGAGACTCAACATGTGTAGATGACATTCTAGAAAATATAGTCACACAACAGCACGGTGTCCATAATACTAATCTTTTTTAAAAACTAGTGATGCAATAGTAACGGTACCAGAAGTGTAAACAATCCACGTGATTTTAATGCGGATAAAATAAAACGCTTCGTAAAAAAGTATAATTAAAATACATTCGTCATAATAATTAAAAGGAATTCAGAGAATCAAGATGGCCATAGTGATTAATCTTGTTGGGCTTTCTCGCACACAGAAAATTATTGTAACAGGGTGCTAAAAGCCATGCATTAATAATTAACTATTCATAAAAAAAGTGTAATAGAACTAAAATGTCGCCGCTTCAAGGCAAGTTTTCGAGCTTATGGACCTGTGGACATTTCCGCAACTAAAATGTCCCCATCAATTATCGCACAACCACAGGGATATTGCACAGAGAGATATGATTACTAAAATAATAATTAAAGAATTGACACACCGGTCAATGGAAGCAGTTATCATAAAAACCTTTCTTGAAAGCTGATAAGAAAATGTAGTACCAACACTCCCCCCTCTTTCATCTGAACTTTTAAAAGAAGCTCCTAACGAGATTAAATTCTTGTACAGGTAGATTTTTTACAGCACAGGTACTGTTGGATATTATACTAGATTCTTGTCCTTTTTTCCTTTTTTTTTTTTTTAACAGTAAAATCACCAATGATCTAGTAAGTGCACTCGTAACACCATTATGCAGGGTACTCACAATAATCCATCTACTTAAAACAGAACTAGTCCACGAAACATCTACTTTGGTAATTGCATCATCAACCAAGCAGTTAGGCTGCTTTGACTGTTCCCGAGTCTAGCAGTACTATGGACTCCCAGCATGGCCATTATTGTAATGTATGTATTAGTCTCACACAAAAAATTTCTTTCAATTCAATATCAAAAACACATATGGAAAAAACTAGCAGTTCAGATCACTTTTATAGAGTATTGTAGTTCTGAGAAATTTTTCGAGATATAAGTACCATACTACGTATTATATTAATATAAAATAGCGATAAGTTGGTTGTCACAAAGCCGGATGTAGCACCTGCTCTAACCTACTGAAATCATACACATTAAAAAGAAAAGAATAGTGTGCAGACCTGGTAATAATTGAAATGTACATTTTTCAGATGTTATATATTAATCAAATCAAGTTCACAATATCAATGAAGGGTAAAGAATTTGAAACTCGAACTTTCTTTATTTTTTTAACTATTTCAGTAAAACTGCTGAAAAGAGCATACATGGAACAGAGAACGTGCGTGTTTGGGGCGGGGTAGTTATTGAATGGTGTAATATGCAATTTAAAGGCTGATTCTGTTTACAAATACACTGCATTATTAAAAGGCTCTTCCTCTTACAATACGTTGAATGCAAATAGACACCAGCATGGCCTAAAGAACTGGCCTCTGGTCTAAGGTGAATTGTCTCTGAGAAACTGGTATCAACAGATCAATTCTTTTACAGTCAGGGGATTTTAACTACATGAAATGGAACATATGGCTCAAATTTTCAAAATGCAATACATAATCATGTTACTGGTCATTGGGTTAAAAACTATTACAAAACCCTTGAGTTCTTTCCCTAGTCTTAGAAAGTAGCATGATTTTGAAGTTGGTAAAAGTTTAAAATCAACAATTAAAAAATGCAGTTGCCATCGACTCAGTAGTGCTTTAAAGGTTACTTTTGTAGAGTTTTTCAATATCAGTTTCTAAATTACTTAACCATACTAGAAAAAGCACACTATACAAGCAGAATTTTACACGTAAAAAGGCCTTCTTTTTATGTGGATTGTGTCCACCGACGACTAACGAACTCAAACAAGAGATTACAAACAGATAAAAATAAAACCTTGAAAAGCATGATAAAACATGGCCCTTTCATTTGTTATTTAGAACGCTAAACATTAAATACACTAATCCTCTTACAAAAGGCTCAGCAGGATAACTTCTAAATCTTTAAAAAATATGTTTAACTTAAAGACCATAAAGATTTTCCAGAGATTACAAGACTTACGTCATTACCGTGTTAAACTGTTTTCTTTTTTGCTAGTATTAACTAACAGCTCAGGCCACTAGTCTCAGTCATGTGATCCTTTCTATCACATAAACCCACGTACATGTACAAGCTGCTCAGTGACACACATTACTTGCTGTATTAAAGAGTTTTAAAAGATCATTATTTTATTATGTGTGTGTTTCTACGATGATTTTTCGCTGAGGTCTTTATAGCTACTCAGTACGGCAGTTGATATAGTTAAACCAGATAGTCTCTTGATATCCCATTGTTCAGCTGACCTGTTTAACAGTGGAGAACGGCCTACAAGAAGACATCTCAAAAGGTAAAGTATGGTGTTGCTTTGTTGTTGTGTTTTTTTTTTGTTGTTTTTTTGGTTGTTGTTGTTGTTGTTGTGGTTGTTTTTCGCGCAAGTTGAGAATTAGACGATTCTTATGCGTTTCTATGTCTCTAATAGATAATATCAGTGATGCGGTGTAGCGGTGAAAAAAGGGGATCAGTTTTAAATAAAGAAGCTAATTCAGTATGTTACGTACGAAGCGTTAAGCTCTTGCAACTCTTTCAAAGAAATTAGAACTCCTTTGTCACTGCTTCTCTTAGACTACAAGGAACTATGAAAGAGGTTGAAAAGGTAATTAAATGTTTATTTTTTATGAAACTGTAAAGTATGGTGCATGGTTACTTACCACCTAAATGTCCCTATGAGTTGATAAATCGTATATTATCCTTTTTCTTTTATAAAGAAGAACATAAACAATCAGTGCATTTCTTGGGCGTTAAAATGATATATCTGTGCATAACTATATAAGTTACATTCAAAGAGGAAACTAGCCATTCACAGGAAATGTCTAAAGAATTCAGCCATTTCCAAGTAATTCCTGTTATAATTTAAAACATGAATTAGTTGGGAATGACTGGATTTTTTAGGCACTTCCTGAGAATAACTAGTTTTGTGAGTTGCCTGTAACTTATATATTACTATTAAACGACAATTATCACTCTTTTTACAGAATGACCAATGTTTCCAACCAAAGAACTTGTTCTTAGATTTACTACATTCATGTGCAGAGGATCCATTATCTAGCTGGGCCCATTTATAAATTAGATTCGTGTAAGCATTGCACAAAGATAATCGTTTAATCTCGCTAATCCAACAAAACACGGGCTTCAGAGGAGAAATGAAAAAGAAATATAAGACCGGTGGACCCGCGATGACAATTTTTTGCACAGAACCAAAATAAAATGTAACAGTTTGGAGTGAAGCATCACAAAGTTTACACGTATATGTCCGGTTAACACAGACTTGTCCGCCCCCATCCAAATCGAGAAAGTGGTGGTGGACCATGGAGCTATAAATAGACTCTTTTTGTAGCTCCATGTGGAGGAACCAAATCTCTACTTCTACTGTAACAAGGAAAGCCAGGCACGCAGTAGTTCTCCGTTGGGTGTGTACCTCCATGGCGCCTCGGGCGTGGGTCTCAGGATTTTTGCGTAAGAAAAGCGCCGAGGGTGAGCACCCCAAGGCCCGCGGCCGCGTACCCGCACAGCGTCTTGAAGTTTGGCCACGGGTTGTTGAGTCGCGCCTCCGCCCCGCCCGCGTGGAACTCCAGGAAGCCTTGCTGGGGACGACAAGTGATCACAACACGGTTAGTCCGCGGGGGCAAAGAGACATGAGCATGACATGAATTTAACAGTTTGATTTGATTTAGTAAGCTTAGCATTGTGTGCCCTGTGGCGCTCCTTAGGGTTTCACTAAGGGGCTCATGAGACATTATCTTAAGATGAACTAAATTCAATATGTTTATTAAATGTGGTTTCATTGGTACTTGTATTCTGATATGTGCCCCCTAAGCAGCTCCTTTAAACCAATTATACTACAAGAAAAAAAAAGTTGAAATAATTATCTAGGACACACAACGGCAATAAAATGTACGGTACTGAAAACACCATCGCCCACGGAAAAAACGTTAACCGCATTCACAACACGTTGACAAAAAATGGTTTTTGTTCACAAAATGTGTACAGTACAAGAAAGAAATGAAAATTTAGTTTGTATAAATAAATAATCAACTATCAAATAGGTCCATACTTTTTAAGACGAACTCAGATGAAACTTTTGAGATAAGTGACGGGAAAAGACTTATTCCATGTTCAATTTAAAACCTCAATCCCATTTGAAGACTCTGCCCTTCTCGCTCTTTCAAAAAGACTTGGTTATTTCGACTTAATTTTATTACGCTCAAACTCAAAGTAGGATGAAATGTACATCGGTACACGTATGTAACTTAATAGATATAATACATTAAAGATAGACTGATAGATCGACAGAGAAATAGATAAGTAGAGACGGATAGTGAGCACACACAAAACGACAGGGAAAAGAGAGAGAGAGAAAGAGTGATAGAGAAAGAAAGAGAGAGATAGCTAGAGAGAGAAAAAGAGAGAGAGAGAGAGTCCGAACACTGTTTCTTAGCTTACATTATTATTTTTATAAGGAAGTAAAAACAGAAACTGCTGAGCTTCGACTGAATGGTATGTATTCATTTCATAGCCTAATAATGAAAATGAGTGTAAGACACATTTACATCGCGGTCGAGGCGCGAAAAAGAAGGTTATCATTAATAATGAGTGTGTCAATGAGAAAAGCACAACACACAGCCTCTTTTGGTTCCATCACGTCATTAGAACGTCATCAGGAACATTTATCCTGGACACGGCGAGCTGATGACGCAATGTTGAACATTTTACGTTAGATAAACTGTCCTGCGAATAAAAATTGGTTAATCGTATATGAATACTGCCCGGTCCAACATTATTGGTGATTTCGGTAAGTCTGAAACATATCTGTGTTTCTCACGGATACGGAAGATGACACACTGTCAACAAGAATGACGCTTGCAGATGCATGGCCTGAATATAGCAAGCTAGAAGGGCGCAGACTAAGAGGAAAAAGTCAACAACCAGACAAGCAAGGAAAACGACAGACACGCTAGCGACAGACTGGCTGTGTGAGCGCGGATATCTCAACACGGCCAATGTACATTACTTTCCCGTGTCATCTCAGGAATGGGAGGCTGGGCGGAGATTGTGCGTCGCCTTGTCGACATCAATCTTACAGCCTCCATCCACCACCACCTTTAGAAGCCTCCCCCCCCCCTCCCCCCAAATAAAAAAAACAACAACAAACAAAACAAAAAAAAAACCTTCGAGAGAAAAAAAAAGGGGGAGGGGGGGGGGGGGACAAGAACGGCTACACACGGCGAC
>RQTK01000210.1:22578-40875 GCA_003991915.1 Elysia chlorotica | reverse complement strand
TCTCGCTCCCCCCCTCTCTCTCTCTCTCTCTCTCTCTCTCTCTCTCTCTCTCTCTCTCTCTCTCTCACACACGCACTTTAAACAGCCAGAAAACAGGAACATAACAACACGGATACAAGAATGACTACGCTGTGATCTCTTCCCATGATAGCCGATCGAAAAGAATTTGAATTATTTACTGGTTGAGGGCAGTGTTCTCCGCTAAGCTTAGAGCAAGCCTCCCGTTAGCCTGGGTCCTCAGCAATGCTGAACATAATTATAACGCCAATCACAGCCTTGCTTTCAAGCCGAGCATTCAGTCAACTTTTATTAAGCTTTGCAATATAATAATATATGCGAGTGTCTGGTTCAATGGCGACCGCCTATCACTTCGATTAGCTTTTCTTGATGGGCATTAATTTTAATACGTACTTTTACCGTTGCTAGTGTCTAAAAATCATCGATCAGTAGGCTACAGATGGAACATTTAAACAACAAAGGGTTCACTCAATCGCTGAAGATTCTTATAAAACCAAAGAACGCGCAAATTGATCACATGCCCCATTGGATGAACTCGACAGCTCTGAAAAAAAAAACAACTTACAAATGAAAACAATGCTATATCAGGGTTTGTTAGTTTGTGTGTGTGTGTGTGTGTGTGTGTATGTGTGAGTGAGAGAGAGAAACTTGATGTGGTCGGAGGAGCTGCGAATGAATAGCTCTCTAATATAAACTCAGATCCAGTCAAACGTTTAACTGATCTTTCGCTCTATTCACGTATTATAATTATCGTTGTTCATGTTGTTATTGTTTTTTCATCGTATATCCCTGCAAAGGCTTTCACGTTTCGTGTCTTATCATTGTGAGTTCTGCATTCACCCTGGCAGACAAAGCGACACCTGACTAACTCTACAGGGCATACATTTCACTTTAGCCTGAAGGGAGAGAGTTAATAGAACCTTCCTAGGAAACTTTTAAAAAATATGAGGGAAGTTCAACCTTTTCAAAGACAGATTGGCGCACATCAATGGAAAAGTTACAATGCGTTCTAAGAGATATTATGAAGATAGACTATGCGCTCGATTTGAAAGAAAAAAATGTAGTAGTGGTAGAACATCGGCTTCAGACGCAAAAGGTCCCGAGTTCGAATCCTGGCTGTTGCGTTCCCTACTGATTGGGTCGGTGTCAGTATAATGTGACCGACTGAGATAGCAGTCACGGTATCCCCGCCCTGCCTCGTGTGTGGCAGCACATAAAATTGTCAGACGTCCGTCTTGGGGTCCGTCCACAATATAGCCTATATAGTGCTGCTGTTGGACGTTAAACCAACCCAACCCAACCCACACCCTCTCTCTCTCTCTCTCTCTCTCTCTCTCTCTCTCTCTCTCTCTCTCTCTCTCTCTCTCTCTCTCTCTCTCTCTCTCTCTCTCTCTCTCTCTCTCTCTCACCAACACATCAAGTACCTAGCCCTGGATCAGATCAGTTCAGCCCCAAGCAGCTACAGGTCCTCATGGCTAACAGCAGTCGTGCCTGAACTTAATACAGCTTCATTCAGATCGATATACCCGGGCTGTCACAATCAACACAAAACCAACCAGAAATTTTCACCGCACTCTATGGTCGAAAACGAGATACATTACACGTATTAGATGTCATGTGATAACGGGTCCATAATAGAAAACTAAGACATCAGGTAAGTAAGTCGAACCTGCAATGACGTCTAATAAAAAAAAGCTATGTTGTAGACTAACAGAGCAATAGTTCTTGAGTTGGTTTAACGTCCAACAACAGCACTAATCTATATATGCTATGTGTGGACCGACCCCAAGACTGACGTCTGACAATTTAATGTGCTGCCACACACAGGACAGGGCGGGCATACTATGACGCCTGTTTCAGCCGGTCACATTAAACTGACACCGACCCAACCAGTAGGGAACGGAATCACCAGGACTCGAACCACAAACCTCCTGCGTCGGAAGCCGATTCTACCCCAGGGCCACCGCCCCCCCCCCCCCCCCTTAGACTAACAGAGGCCAAAATGTCATGTGGATAAGAAATCACTATACCTAATGGCTGTGATAAAAAAAATGTGTCATTCGTTGTCGTTTTGAGAAGCCTGTGTTTATTTTTCTGCTACCATCACATAATAGTCTACCAGTTAAGCTTTTTGTTGCTGTTGGTTTTTAGGGGGTGGGGCAATGTATGCTTGTTTGTTTTTCTCTTTTGATTTCCATGATCAAAGAAGATAAGAACAAGGATATTGGTATCTTCAAAAGAAATTTAACCTGCTGGGTTGGCGATGACATTTTGGTAAATTTAAGGCCAATACGCATAAATTTAACTCATTGAAAAACTGTAGTCTACATTATATTAAACTAATTTTCAAAAGGATGTGTATAATTCGGTTTTCAATATCAGCCCAAAGGAAAAGTTAATTATCATATGCATTGGTTTTTTAAAGTTATTTAAAATGCACTCTCATGCATCTGCACATGATGGGTATGAGCATGTTTGTTATTTTTGTTGCGACCATGTGCTTGAACAGGTTTCTTTTCTAAACATTACATAGAACAATCAAAAATCACAATACAGTATGTGCCCAACATTATATTTCACAAATGAGCGCCGTTAGACTCATCGTGTACTCATATATTACAATTTTATGTTCTAATGGTGGCCCTGATCGATCTCGAGCCGTGTCAACGCATCATTGAACTTATCCACAGAAACCCATCACTTTATTACTGGTTAGTCATTTCAACATGTAGACACGCCAGGGAGACGGATGTGGTCATACTGACATCACATTGATTATATTTCCAAAACGTTAAGCTAAATGAACCATCAGGCTGAGAAATCATTTTTGATGGTATTTGCAGCCACACACTGCTCAACTGAAGTGAATACATATTTACAGTCTCGCTCTGCGTATAAATCATGCACATCGAAATGAGTCAATGCGCCTTTCTAATTATTCTCGTAGCCTCTAGAAATTCGAAAAGCAAGATTAAAAAAAAAAAAAGAGGGGGCGGAACAAGCAAATAATGATTGTCTAATTTAAAAGGCGCAGCTGCATTGTAATGGAAATCTCAAACTCTCAAAGAATATAATATTGCACTTTCCGTTCTAAAGTCAGCATTTCTCGCCGCTTCATTATTTGTTTCTCTGAGCCATTCATAAGAGCCTGGCTTGTGCAATAGGCGAATGAGTCTCGCACACCATTCATGGCTAAATGGATCACCGTTAATGATGTGGACAACCATTCATGCGCTGTAGGATGAGCGACGACTACTGCGCTCTCTCAGTCATTCATCACAAAGCTTTAACAATCACAGCAGAGCATGCTCTAAACAACAGTTCGACGTCGCTATCTCCACCAACAAAATATTTCAGTTTTTTTTTTTTTAACGTGGAAAAAAAATAGCAACACCCCCTTAACACCCTGTGCTGCAAACACCCATCACATTCACAGGCTATTGATATCCATCAAACTTCAAAGCCCGATTTATTCTAAACTTCCCTCATTTTTTTTAACGGCGAGTAATCTTGTCTGCGATGCTATATTTGTTCGCGTGCTCCATCACTTGGGCTAAAAATCAATCGGTCTCCACTGGGGCCCGTGCTGACTGTGCCTTACACGGATATCGACCGGCCAGATCCAAGGCAACCGGCAGACAAGCCCATGGCGACCTTGAACCTGCCGTTGAGCACAATGGACGTTTGCTAATGGATCTGGTTTTGGCTTCGTTTGATTTGTTGGCTTCTTTACGCTCATCATCAGCATCTGGGCAGAACATCTCTGGCAAGTTAATATTTTGCTACAAGACAGAGCGAGGATAAGTGTAACGATCACAACCAACCCGTACAGTAGGGATGAAGATGGAAAACCCCTGATCGGGATCGGAAAATGGGGCCTCTGATTTTGAAGCTGGTTGAAAAAACGATTGGACACCATAGGCGGTAGACCCTATTATTATTATTATTATTATTATTATTATTATTATTATTATTATTATTATTATTATTATTATTATTATTATTATATAGTAGCAATAACAACAACAATTATAATGTAAAAATATTACTGACACATCAAACAACGTGAGGGGGGTAGGCAGGGAAAATATATATTAAAAAGCGGTTATTTTGGCGCTGGCTTTTTACCGAATGCCGCAGAGAGGATCTGACTAGACTATAATGTATATAGCTTATCAAGAATCCGCAGACATAAACAAGAAACCAGCTACTTCCATTAAGATAAATAAAAGATTGGATGAGGTTTCCACCTCCCACCTTGGTTGGGTATCGAGCAAAGTTAATGGGGGGGAATATTATTTTAATCACAATCTGGGTGATACTCGTCTTTCTCTACCCACGTCTTTCTTCAAAATATACTGCCCCTCTAATAAAGTTGTCTATTTCAAGATGATAGATTGTCATTGCCAAAGAGTGACAGTCATTTAGAGGAAATATCACGAGAGCCATTTTCACAGTTTACATGAATTTCTACATTTCTACCAGGATTGTCCCAGAAGTAAGGTAAGTGAAGCCTGGAAATTATTGAAACAAATTAAATACCATTTTCACATATCGATGCGTTTGTTCCACCTTGAGAGGAAAGCAAATCATTGCTGGTACTTCTCTGATAAGCTTTAGCTTGTCATCAGAATCAAGCCGTTTTCTGAGAAGCATCGCTTAAAAACACGAAAATCTGAGGCCTAATCAGGACTATGGTGGGGATGCTGTAGAATGTCCCGTCTATACTTTTTAAGCCAGTCTTAAGTGTTCTTTGCCGTATGGGGTATGGCATTCATGTTGAAAAACTAAAAAAAAAAAAAAAACGATTCCTTGCTTAATCGCCGGGATCCCTTTCACCGTTTTGCTACATGCAGTGAGGATTGGTGTTTCCCCACACCGTGTTTATCATGAACACTTAAACGTCTGTTTTGAAATTCGCGACGCCAAAATGTTACTTGTTTCAGGCTCATAACATTTATGATCTTCTCCATATACACATACCCACTATACACGAATTTTTGCCATGGTGACTGAATATCCGCCGGGCAATGGTGTTTGAACTTTTGCATTTGGTGCGCGACGAATACATATTGGAATTTTCGTTTACAGATTTAAGATGCGTAAAATAGTTCACAGTTATGGGTTCAGTAACATTCTGGGACAGCCCTCGCATATGATATTAAACAAAGCTGTAATCATTAACACGCATTCCCAGAGAGATCTAATAGGCTTGTAAGGTTTTTACAATCGTAGTGTAAACTTCATATGACAATAACAAGCCGTGAAAGCCGTAAAATTATATTATGGCATGTAATAAAAGAACAATTTACAACCCTTTTGTTAAGACCGTTCGGCAATATCCTGTTGTCTCATTCAAATTTAGACCTAAATAGCTACAGGGCCCAGCGAAAGTAGCATCAATTATTATAAATGATCATGCCCAAGCCCTTATGAAGTTAAAATTCTTCCCCGGATTTCCTGAAACAAGTAAAAGCGGTTAGTTTAGTATAAAGCACCCATATTATTATTATCACGACCCTGGTCTCCTTGGTCAACATATTGGTTGTGTCAGCTTAGCCTGCAGTGGTCAGTGTCTGAGCAGAGCTTCGTTATAATTGGGGTGAAATAACAGACGTGCTGTATGAGGGCCAGGCCATGGGTCTCATTATCCCTGGGCATGGGACCTCCGTGTAGCCAGACCATTATTTTCAGCGCTGGTAAGGCACGCACAATCTGTCTCTATCTATCGTTATTAATTACCGTATATATTGGCGAGGGGCCAGGGCACGAACAAGCAGCCTCGAGCCTGGGTGGTTGCTGTTCTAATCTCAGAAAGTGAAGCACTGCTAGGACTGGATCAAATCACACCGTTATTGTATTGACTTATACATTGTGTATAATGACCAAACTCATCTATGATTATACTGATTTCATTGACAAAACCTTAAATTCTACTTGGCATTAATTTTATCAGAGACTTTTAGTGTTGTATCCATAATTCGTTAAGAGGACAAACACATCCATGACCATAAATGTTGACCCCTTTGATCTGATGTAAAATTCTTCCTGACAAGGACTGTGCCATATGAAGAGCACACGGGGAAAAAACGACGGTAGTCACAGACTCTACGTTTTGAGAAAAAGTTCGAAAGTACATTGTATTCAAGACCTTTAAATTATAGAACTACCGTCGTTTAGCCAAAATTAGTTATACTGTACAGTAACGATCTTTAGCAAGATAGCAATAGGGCAATGGGGGTAAGTTGAAAACTCAATTTTTGTGACTACCGTCGTTTTTCCCCTGTACTCTTCATATGTTTTAGCATACATAGTTCAAATTACTGCTTTTAATTGGCAAATGGGCAGATAAAATAATTAAGTTACCACAACTTTTTGGAGATTCCAATGATCAATGTTCAAATTCGAACAGAAGTTACACAAGCCAGCGAACAACATAATTTCATGCCATTTCTAATTTGATTATTTAAGAGTTCAAATACATAGATCAAAAGAAAAACTGGTGGTTTATGTAATTTGTATACGACGCACTGATGCATTAAGATTATGATTAACCTTGCGCAAACCTAGCAAATATGTCCGACCTCGCACTTTTAGAGTCATGGGCTTCACAGATTTTTTTTTCTTCACAATCTCAAAATAAAAATAGCAACTATTACACAGCACAACAATGGTTCATCTTGCGAAGGAAGAGAGAGAGGGGGGAGAGAGAGAGAGAGAGAGAGAGAGAGAGAGAGAGAGAGAGAGAGAAAGAGGGAGAGAGGAAGGGGGGGGGGGGGGGGGGTAAATGCGGCAGAACATGGTGCGTAACAAAGCAACCATTAGTCTGCATAGTGCATAACACTTTTTTATTTCATTAAAAAATTTGATTTAAAAAAAAAGGATCGTGTTACATAAAGATTGCATAATCAATTGTAAAGATAACGACAAATGTCAAGTATTCGCCCACACGATGTAGTATTGATTCTCAGCACATGTGTATCCAAACATAAATTATTTACTGTAAACATGCTCGGCTGCTACTTTAAAAACAAAACATCGCATTTCCATAAAGACTGGGTGCAATTAATTAGGAAGTTGGCGATCTCACGGTGGCGCGCATATTGCCCTACTCTCTAACCTTGATCAACTGAAAATCCTATACCATGAGATTAAGAAAGTGGGAGGCGTCAATCCAATTCTCATTCTATACTTTCGCCGTTTCTTTCAAACTGCATATAAATTTTCAGAAAACATCTTCTCTCTATGCATAAACGTTTAATAATGATTTACTATTTCGGAAATATGGCGACTTCGAAATGAAACTAAAATTAAGAAAATAAATTTCATTTGGAACTACACTGCAATACTTCTAAATCAATAAAAGTCATCCTAATGTCAAGAAGAAGACCTTTTAATATAAAATAGTTTTGCTTAGCCCTACTTTAATATTTTGCGATATTATAAATATATATAGTCAAAAATTTAATAGGTGATGCATTTGGAGATAGTGAATATCTTAATAAATGTGGTGGTGGTGGTTGGCAGTAGGGGATAAAAACGCGCAAGAGAGGGAAAAAAACTACCCGGTACTACGGTTCTGACGTCTCGCAAAACAAAGCAATTTCATAATCTCTATACGAATTTAGTGGCTCTAGACGGGTTCGTTTAACGTCCAACATCAGCACTTTATATGCTATGCTGTGGACGCGCCCTCAAACTGATGTCTGACAATTTTAAGTGCTGCCAAACACAAACAGGGCGGGGATATCATGACTGCTGTCTCAGCCGATCACATTAAACTCACACCGATCCAACCAGTAGGGGCGGAATCGCCAGGGCTCGAATCCGGACCTTTTGCATCGGAAGCCAATGTTCTACCCCGGAGTAACAGCGTCACCCAAATCCACGGGCCAATATTTTTTTTTAAGTAACCTCTTTTTAAAAATCGAAAGATGGTATTAATATAAATGATATATATATAATTTTTTTTAAATTATACATTTATTTTTTGGTCACTGCAATCATTTGGACATATTTTTCGAACAAGTGACCGCTATATTTGAATAGTTTTAATAAATGTTCCACACGCAGTGGAAAAGGCTTGACTTGGAGTGTGTAGAGGATAACGACGAGTTTACAAGCGACTCGGAAGATCCAGTGTGGGTTTTTTCTTGCCGTCTCGACATGATGCCATAACTCATTTATTAAGGAACGAAACAGTACTTAAAGTGACACTTTTTGCCCCAGATCACCTTGTCTATTTCTTTCTCGCAGTTTGCTGTTGCTGTTTTTCTAAGATGTTCAGATATTGTTTAGATTATATAATTTTACTTCTAATGCCTTCTTGTTATGAGAATACATGTCCTGTGGATTTTGTTGTAGTTATATAACGATAACAATTCGTGATTCATTTGCACTTTTAAAAAAGCGATTAAGCCCCCCCCCCCCCCCCCCCCCCCCCCCTCAGAACACAATTTCAATAACAGCAACACTAGAATGTGTAGACCTTAGAACTGCATTTCAAAAGGGATATCTGTTGACGAGAATTTTCAAACATTATGTACGCTTATATTTTGAAAATTAAATATGCCTTGAAAAAAAAGGTCGAAAACAATTCTTTTACCTCTTACAAAACATCTCATGCCTGAGTTCTCACGTTTGAACGACCATTTCACATGGGCAGTGGACCGAATCTGCACAAGCCCTCTTACGGTAGCAAAACTAACATGCAGGGCTGCCAGCCTAGACAGACGTTGATGTGTATAAATAAAGGCAAAGCAGTGAGAGAAAAGGCGTCCAAGTGTTATATTACATATGCCCTTTGAGGGTGGAGTTGGCAGATGTGTACACTGTACAAGCCGTTGAGAACGTTATAGATGGGGTCTTAGATTATAATGAAGACAACGTTATTCAAAACTTCACGACTTTTGATCTCTTCTAGAAGAGACCAGCAGGTTCTAACCGTCGCAGGTCGGTAGCGTGACGTGCGTGTGTTGTTGACAATTTAAAAGGACTGAGATAAGTGGCGTGGCCACCAACATCAACAATTTCATAGTCACCTTATCAGAAGGATTGATCACGGTATTGGGCTGTAAATCCAATAGCGATTAAACTCAATGAAAGAGATGTGGCGAATGCTAAAGGAAAAGATTGGCCAGTAACAGAGTGGTATCAGACAAAACATTACATGCACGTTACAAAAAAAATGCACAACACCAAAAGTTTAGGCGATGAAGACGAAGAAGAAGAAGAAGAAGAAGAAGAAGAAGAAGAAGAAGAAGAAGAAGAAGAAGGAAAAAGGAGAGAGTCTGTTAAACGTTTTATAAAACACAAAGGAGTCTCCAGTCAAAGTAATGCAAACTGCATGCATTGTACTGTCTCTGTAGCGAAAAAAGTACGAGTAATGAGACAATACAGCCAAGATGACATAAAGACAAAGCTGTTCAGGGTACATAATTTAAAATCAAGTTTAAAAACTAACAACGCAACAAACAAAAGAAGGGAAAAAAAAAAAGAAATTGAACGAGGTATTTGAAAGACCTCAGTTCTGTTTAAAACTTAATGATGAATTATACTGAAATGGTCGATCGGTGTGGAGAGAGAGAGAGAGAGAGAGAGAGAGAGAGAGAGAGAGAGATAAAAACATGTGGATAGGGGGGGTGAAGGGTATGAACGCCTACGCTGTCAATGTTTAATCGATTTACATGTGTAAACGAGATCGATATCCACACTGAAAGGTTCCAGGCGAGCTGTTCTCATCGCGAGAATGAGCCAGCTTGGGAGACCAGCAGATCCAGGGGGCCAGGATCAATGTGCCAGCGCTCTTGAATGGGCCAAATACAGAACGGATGGTTCGGTTGGTCAATTAAACTAAGGGTTCAATATGCTGTGTGAACATAACACCAGGCTTGCCTCCTTACTACCGATTGCACGCAACGAGCCCAGCCCAACATTCAAGATTTCACAACACCGGCATATTTTATGAATAGAAACCGACGATATATATTTGGCTGGTTGCCCTGCGCCAGGAAGCCGCCCGCAGATCCAGCTTGTGGTAATCGTGTCATGACGAACTTAAACTCGAGGAATGTTGCCTGCCTGCGTGACACAATGTGTCACTTGTGATTCGTGATCACTTGTGTGAGGATCAGTGCCGTCAGTCTATTGTGACATCTCGCGCGTCCCGTTTCTGGCTCTAAAGTGCACACAGGTGTGTGTCTCTCTCGGTCCTCGACGGCCCCGGTAAGGGAAATTACGGAGTGTAAGGTAAGTACTAAGGGGGTAAATCTATAATAATATAAATCTAACAAACTGCCTTGGCCAACACAATAGTTCTTGTAATTACGTCTCACGATTATTATATAATAAAATTTCATATTTTAGAACTACATAGCAATTATACGAAGAAATAAGACTGTCTGTCTCTCTCTCTCAATCTCTCTTATTCGCCCCCCCCCCCCCCCCCCCCTCCAGGCCCTTCTCTCCCCCCCCCTCCTTTTTTTTCCCCCCCCCCCCCCCCCCCCGCACAAGTTTAAGTTTCTCTCCTGTTTCATTTCCATAATAATTTTTTTTTTAATCTAGAGCTCTTCGCAATCTATTTTTAATAACATTCTTTTTTTCTTTAATGGCTTTTAGGCAAAAATGAATTAATGTAAAAAAAAAAACATGATAATATATTAATTAATACCCTTCCAAATATTAAAATTTACAAGCAAAATTCTTTTAAAATGTAATGAAATGGCTTACCCATCTATTATGTGAGTCCATCCAGCTTTTTAAATTAATATCCACATATGCTGTTACCCAGTCCACAATATTATCAACCATATTATGATGCAAGTTCCTCTCGTGGCAATGGACAGCCAGGCGTCCTGCAAATCCAAACAAAGCTACAATTCTGCCCCAGTTAACGACATTGTCTGCGAAAGTCTCAGCCGCTATTTCTGTAAAGGTGCTCCTCGCATTGGCCTCTGTCAAATTGAGTTTCTCAATCATGTTATCAAATCTGTCTCTGAAGCGCTCCTCGAACTCGTCCCCAAGGCTTCGCATGGCGCGCTGCACCTCAGTGGGGGTGATGCTTCCCTGACGTCCGTTTTCCCATGTATAGCCAGAGCTGTCCAGACGGTAAAACAAATAATCTACAACAACACTTCTGGTACTGTCATCTGCCATGATACGAAACGTTCTCTTATTGACCTCTTTCACCATTGCAGGATATCAAAGAACACATTGGTTTACGAATGGAACTTCCAGAGTCAGTTGAAATCAGGAGTCTTTTGAACCTTGTTATGATATAACCAATTCAGTTACAGAGCTTGAGTCCTTATCCTATTGTAATAAACCTTTGGTCTAGAATCTGAAATTTAAAAAAATAAAATCAATTACATTTCATACATCAGTGGTAAAATTTACGAGTGAGGACTCTTTTTAAAACTAAAAAATATGTCCATGTCTTTTATCCATATCATCAGAATCATCAGCTTAAATTTTGGCCATGACATCCTCTCTAGCTGCAAGACAAATTCCAAAGTTTATTCCAAGTAATAACAATTAATTACTTTATAACCCAGAAATAGGAGAAAGCTTCGCTTTTTGCACAAGCTGCTAAAAAATTGATTCTCAAGATTATATTTATACGTACTTTAGATCTAGATCTAAACCTAGTGGATAGAGAGGCAGTTAGTGAGGACTAAAAACACTATTTTACACAGCCCATGGCATCTAGATTCTGGATGGATATTATAATCCCTAATCGAGGAGGCAGAGTCTAAATATGCACTTTAAATAGATCTAGATCCAGAGTCTAGTGTTTTTGTCCAAATTGTGCTCCGCACCAGATCTAGATTTAGATATCTGTATATATAGTTTTTCTATCTAAGTAATGGTTATTAACACTGTAGGCCTACTCTTTTATGATCTAGATCTAGATCTATAGGAAATATTAAATTAGAAGAGAGCTTTTGAGCTTTATTTGATGATTAGACCAAATTAGCCTATTCGATTTTAACAAAAACACTCAAACGTAGTGCGTATAGTCTAGATCTAGATCTAGAAGTTAATGAATCGAGCACAATTTTACCAGATCTAGAATCTAGATTAGATCTGGATTCTAGATCAAGTGCGTATTTTATCTAGTAATTTAAGAGTTTTTAGTCTTGACTAGAATCTAAGGCCCTATAGAAACCTTGGCAAAGTCTAGAATCTTTTAGATCTAGACCTAGATCTAGATTATATTATAAGGGTAATTAGTTCTTTCTAGATCTAGAATCTATATCTAAATGTCTACACCGGATTCTTCATCTAGATAATAAGATCTTGATATACTGATCTAGCCTACTTCTGATAAAAACAGCTTTCTTCAAGGTCTTCAAGGCCCTGGTAGAAACAGCTGTGTACGAAATAGGATCTACAATCTGAACATATCCTAGAGTTTTCAGCTCTAACCATCTTACCTTCTCTGTAAAAAATCAAATTTTATTTTATAATCTTTCCAATCCAAATTTCTCAAGATGTCCCAACGGCTGGTAAAATTCGCCTTGGATAAGAACACTGAGTTCAACTTCGACCTGAGGGCTAACTGCTAGTCTGATGAGTGTGTTACTTGCAGTCTGCCTCCGTCCTGGTTTGTCTCAACTCTGTAGTCAGTGTGGTGTGCAGTGAGGCCGACTGGCTGTGGCTGGTCTCTCCCACTTGCGCTGCTAAGCTTACTACTAGGCCTAGTGCTAGGCTTGAATGTGGATGGAAAGGCGTGGGCTCAGCGATATTTGCAAGGCCTCTGTAGGGCTTAGATGTGCGCGACTGATCAAGAGAGCTCTAGAAAGTTTCTGTGTTGACGAAAGCAGACCAAAGTGTGCTAAAAAATTATGCAACTGATCGCTCAATAACCATAATAAATTAAGAATTGTTTTTTGCCAGACTATAAAATGTAAAAAATGAAATTTCATAATTTCGCAGCGGTATTCTTAAAAATATCCAAAACTTTTATAGTGCTATGTGCTAGTAGCTTACGTCTCTTCGTGACAATAATAATAATAAGTCTTACGACGAGACGTAAGTTTCGTCATGTTTGTGCATTGTGCCCTATATTTTGTGAAGCATTCACCTCATAGTTGTTGTTTTTTGTTTTTGTTTTTTATTTGTTGTTGTTTTTTTATCAGTGCAATACCAATGGGGATGAATGGTTTAAAGCATACACAGTAGCACTCGCAGCTCACAAACCAACGTAACCAACGCGCTATCGTTTAGCTCTTTTAGTAACTTGGCACTAACTTTTCACCACTGAAACTTGGCAAATTGAAAAACAATTCAGAATCTGCTACATGCGCTTTAACAGTCTCTCACAGATTCAACTGTATTTTACACCCTCTATTATATCGGTATTCCGAATTGAAGGATTTTGAAGGTAGTTTCGCAATATGCATCTAAAGGTTGTGAGCAGTATGCACTTATAAACAAGCACAAAAAGGGACAACTCTGAAAAACATTTACGCATTTATAACACCTACTCTCCCTTATCTCAATCAAAGTTTTTTGTTGGTTACAATACTTTACATAATAAGTTTGAACAGCAGCTTTCAAGAGGATACCTAAATAAATTGTGAGTTACGGCGCGAAATGTGTCCATAATTGGTCAAACATTTACTAGTGAATAGTAAATAATATTATGGCCCAGGAGATGCGGTCAAAGTTCTTCCGGTCTCGTAAAACACGCTGTGTCTACTGTCAGGGTGAAGTCAACAAGGTCACCTGCTTTCGTGTTAAATGGTTCATTGTTGTTATGACGCCACGCTGGTCGATATAAGATACAGCCTGTTCACAAGACAAAAGAGGCTGATGGTTTATGTCTTATAAATCACCAAAAATATAAAGCATGCCCACATGTGTCTACTAATAGCTATATACATCTGAAAGCATGCCCCAGATCTTGTTAGAGTACACTTGGTACTTGGGATACTTCGTTCACTAACTAGGCCTTAAGTTCTTGGCTGTTAATAGTGGTTTAAGTTACCTTTTGGACCGAATTTTGAGCCGGTAGAACCGACTTAAGTTACTGAAAGTGTTAAATTATCATCCACTCTCCCTAGCGCACCATTTTTTTTCAATCCATAGCCTTTCCCTCTTCATCTTTGTCATATCCCTCCCTGTGGTATACACGTATCTCTCGGTCCCTGCACGTATGTCTATTTATTTCTCTCCTCTCTCTGCCTCTGTCTCTGTCTCTGTCTCTGTCTGTCTGTCTCTCTCTCTGTCTCTCTCTCTGTCTCTCTGTCTCTCTCTCTGTCTCTCTCTCTCTCTCTCTGTCTCTCTCTCTCTCTCTCTCTCTCTCTCTCTCTCTCTCTCTCTCTCTCTCCTGTTATATCCACCCTCCGTTTCTGTTTTCTTAAATTTCACACATAATACATCATTATATAATTGTCGTTGTCTCTCTTAAACATGAAGTCACAACAACAAAAAATGCCCTTTTCACCTGAAAAGAAGGAGGTAGTGACTCCAGGATAAAGAGTTTTAAAAAACTTGTACTCTCTCTCTCTCTCTCTCTCTCTCTCTCTCTCTCTCTCTCTCTCTCTCTCTCTCTCTTTGTCTATCTTCCATTCCATCTATTATATATAAATCAAGCAGTAATTCTTCTATCTTCTTATAACTACATATTCCTATCTATATAAATATCTAGCTCTCTTTTCCCTCTGTCTCCCTTTTCTGTCTTTCTGTTTCTCTTTTCCTCTGCTTATCTGTATCCCTGTATGTTCCTGTCTCTGCCAGTCTATCTAACTTTCTATCTGTCTGTCTGCCTGTCTGTCTGTCTGTCTGTCTGTCTGTCTGTCTGTCTGTCTGTCTGTCTCTCTCTCTCTCTCTCTCTCTCTCTCTCTCTCTCTCTCTCTCTCTCTCTCTCTCTCTCTCTCTCTCTCTCTCTATCTATCTATCTATCTATCTATCTATCTCATTGTCTATCTTTTTTCTTTCTATCTCTCTGTAAATCTATCTATCTCACCCAGGTATTTTAGGCGGTTTAGAATACTAGGGATTATAGAGATACTCGAAAAAAGCTATTGATATGGATTATGGATACACGTGGGCATCCCGTGCTCAAATGCTGTAACAAACAAAGACAATGGAATCAGAAACAAGTAAGCGATAATGACTTGAAAGTGTACTATAAATAAATAAAGTGTGATTGAAGTAGAGTATTATTTGTTCCTTAATGGACTATATGAAGCCGGGTTTTTCAACTATACATGGTCCCAGGCGAGACTAGAGCAATTGGGGAGCGTTAGCCTTACTAAACACTAGTAATAGAAGAGTACATTAATGAAAGTTGCTGTCTGTATAGGCTTAATTTCAATCTGAACACATTCACACCAATGACTGTGATAGCCTAAATAGTATTCTACAAATTTTATTCCATTTATACTAGGGATACAGCTATCGTATGCACCATGTTGAAAATATCAAGGGAGGTAAATAATGAAACTAGACTAGTTGCACTAAGGAAACTTGATGCCTTACCCTATCCTGTCCTCCCCAGAAAGTTGTGATTGAGAGTGGATAAGTTGCAAACGGTTGCAGCCAAAAATGGCAAAAGTTGCTAACATTTCAAACAAAGTAAACCATTCCATAATTGTTAATCTACTTTCACTGACTTTCTTTTTACTTTTGTAACATTGGTGTTGCGATGATTCGAATCATAGAACAGTTATAACCTAAGTATCATCACTAAACAGTCGCAAAAAGTACAAAACTAAGATAAATGAAGGCAAATTAAAAGCAAAACGAGGTTGAATAGAAAGAGAGGGACAAATAGAGCCAGAGATAGAAAGAGAGATTGCTTGATTGATTGATGTTTATTGGTTCGTTGGGCTTCTCACCCTTAACAAACATGACAAAAAATACAATATTACAATGTCCAAGAAAAAGATAACAAAATGGTAACATCACTTTCGATTTGCTCTCTCAGTCCTTTCACCCAATTTATGAAGCTTTTGAGTAACTTTTAGTTATAAACGAGGTTTCAGTTTGATAATTTGTGCTCTTAATTTTGGAGATAGGTAATTTAGTCTAAATGTTACCACATAAACATATTAGGGAATATATAATTTATCCAAAATTACAGTTCATATTGTAAAGATAGCAATCAAATAGAAAGTACAAGCTATATTTTATGCAAGACTGACATACACAATCTGAAAAAGACACCTGCGACACTATGCCTAATAGGCTGGGAATTTCACTTATATCAGGGATTTTCTTAGTTTCAAGACATGCTGTAAATATATGGCAACATTGGAATAAAGATTGCTATTTGACATTAGTACACTTAATCTACGTCTATTTCGAATGGTAAGATATTTGGGAGGAATGTACGTGGTTCGAAGCTCCTCGTATGCTTTGCAAATCATTAATACGTGGTATTCATCTTATCTAGCTGTATTACAAACTGGACACATTTGCAATGTGATATCTTTTGAATATTTGAATTTATGACAGTTTATCTCTGAGACACCAAATCGAAATCTTACTGAAGCATTTTTTAAGTTTGATGGTAACCAATTATTCAACAAGTATGTTTCAATACAGATCATGGATTTAAATGAAGAATAGAATAGCGTACTTTCATTCTCTGATAATTTGGCAGACCAAGTTTGTTTGAACACGTCGCACAGTCTTCTTTTAAAAAACATTGCAGAAGGAAGTTTCGTTGCCAACACATTCAAACATCCAGAGATGACCAAATCCATTTGAACAAAGTATATTTTTCATATCAGTTACCCAAGATTTTACTTTCTTTTCATTCAATTTTTTTTAAGCATTGGTAGGCTTGTTTGGGTATCCTAGATTCTGGCATTTTTAGAAGTCTTAACCAGTATTTTAAGCATTGAATTTTTATATTAATTTGCAGTGGAAACCTGGCTGTCTCGACATAGAGAGCAGTATTGGAGCAATGGATCGATACATTTTAAAAGCGTTTTATTGTAGTAGTGTGGACTTGCTCTATTTCTGTGTAATCACGAGTACCCCATAGCTCACTATGAGAGAGAGAAAGAGAGAGAGAGAGAGAGAGAGAGAGAGAGAGAGAGGGAGAGACAGAGAGAGAGACAGAGAGAGAGAGAGAGTGCGTGTGAAAAATCAAAAGTTTTTGTCAGTTTATGACTGGAAGATTGCTTTAATCATTTGGAGTATATTTGGAGAGGGGTATGAAGGAGGAGGGAAAGGGGGACGTTCTCTTGATTCTTTGTAGCTCTTCTCCTCTGAACATTTTCTAATTCCGTTTTCTTTATTCTCCTTTATAACTTCATGGATATTTTTTCGCAATATTATTGTGTGTATTTTCAATTTCCGACCCTCTTTGGCTTTTCTGAATGATTATTTCCTGGCAAATTGTTTACGGTAACAATATATGTTTATAAATATATGTATGATAAATTTACAAATCGATAAAATAATAGGTAAAATGGTAATAGTGCAAAAGAAATATTGACTTTGCTAGTGTTAAACTTAAAGCAAATTAATATAAAGGTAACTCTTGCGAACACAACTTGCAAACCTTTTTTTTTTCACAACGTTTGGCCAAATGGCAACTTTTTGCAATTTTTGGCCAATTAATGGCAACTTTTTTGCAACATTTGTTGATTTTGCAACTTTTTGCAAACTTTTATCAATTTTTTGTTGTAAAATTTTGCAACTTATATGAAAAATACAATAATTTACAAGGACAACATAGTTAAAAGTTAACAAAATCTGAGACATATAATCAAAAGAAAAGAAAAAAAACATGCAAAATAGAACAGAACACTTATATTGAAATCAAACATTGAGGGGAGAGAGAACAGCTCAGTTCATATCTCTTACAAAACTGGTAAAGAGAAACAACTACAACCCTTGTAAGAGTATAATAAACTATGTTGAGATGTATTTCTTCGCAGAAACACAACCAAAAACGAAAAAAATTAAAATTCAAGCAGAAAATAAACATAAAATAGAATGTGTAGTTGTCCTCTTGCTGTTTTGTCAGCTTGCATTTTTGTTGTTGTTGTTGTTGTTGTTGTTGTTGTTGTTGTTGTTGTTGTTGTTGTTGCTGTTGCTGTTGCTGTTGTTGTTGTTGTGGTTGTTGTTGTTGTTGTTTTGTTTTGTTTTTGTCGTTGTTTTTGTTATTTGTGTTAATGTGTTACTCATGTTGTTATTGTTGTTGCTGCCATTATATATTTTTGTGTATGCTAAGGTTGTAATTCAATAAATACATCTTTCCTGCCTTTTTTTCTCTTGACTTAGACTTAGAGCGCATCCATTGAAAATTTTTTTTTT
>RQTK01000209.1:607288-622790 GCA_003991915.1 Elysia chlorotica | reverse complement strand
CATCATCATCATCATCATCATCATCATCATCGTCATCATCATCATCATCATCATCATCATCATCATCATCATCATCATCATCATCATCATCATCATCATCATCATCATCATCATCATCATTATCATCACTATCATGTTCATCGAAGCAGAAACTCTTGTGGAATATAGACGACTAACTATGCAACAGAGAATGTTTCATTGTTATTGTTTCTTTTCTTTTCGCGCAACATGTCTTTCTCACCTGTTCATTTTAAGGTAGAAGCATACTTGTCTCTCATAAGTTTTAGGTCCTCTATGAATCCAAAAGGATATTATACAGAGAGGACGTACCAGCTGGGAAGCTCGCACATTCTATTTAATAGTCAAGTGCACTAACGACTGAGCTTTCTGGACAGACATGTTATACATGTACTTTCATTTAAAAACCCTTATGCTTTGACTTATCCTATCATATAACCACACAAGCTTCCTTTTGGCCCTCACCATCACAGCTAATATGGTATTCATATTTTGCTTTTTGGGTTAGGAAAAAATGTTAAGGCATACCGGGAGGTGTTTGTAACAACTACTTGTACAGGTCCTTCTTTTAATATCACATTATTTTAATCTATTCCATGATGAACTACATGTTT
The DNA here is from genome assembly GCA_003991915.1 of Elysia chlorotica. Lineage (NCBI taxonomy): Eukaryota > Metazoa > Mollusca > Gastropoda > Plakobranchidae > Elysia > Elysia chlorotica. The sequence continues at coordinate 622,158 of RQTK01000209.1, read as the reverse complement.
TAAACTGATGACAATAAAAAAAAATATTATCACGAATATGCAGTTTAATTTTCATGTTCAATTTTATTGTACCAGTACACTAATTTTTGTTACAGTTAGAGAGTACAGAATACAGAAAAACTAGGAGAAAATTTGATCCCATTGCCACATACATAATTTGACATGAACGTATAATCTCTTTATTTAAAAAAACAGTTAAAAAAAGAACAATTTTTAACATACAAAATGAACAATAGTGGTGAGATTATAAATATATTAAAATATATCAATATGCGCTTTTTGGGACCCGTGCACACTAAAGTATATATTGTACTCATGTTGGGCACTAAGCAACACACTCAAAGTCAAACCTCCAACATGGACAGATTTGAGCCCGAACACTGAGGTTGAGAACCCTGCTGTGGGTGTTGAAGGCTGTCAACTCACAATGACGGCACCATGCACTGTGATCCACTGTCCTCCAGTCTCGCTCCACTGACCTGCCAATGCATGGCTGGGTTGGGTTGGGTTGGTTTAACGTCCAACAGCAGCACTATATAGGCTATATTGTGGACGGACCCCAAGACGGACGTCTGACAATTTTATGTGCTGCCACACACGAGACAGGGCGGGGATACCATGACTCCTGTCTCAGCTGGTCACATTATACTGACACCGACCCAATCAGTAGGGAACGCACCAGCCAGGGCCAATGCATGGCATCGCCAAGATTTTTTTCTACATTGAATATATTAATTGTTGCATAATATGGCTAGATTATTGCAATTTTTCCTCCAAAAGTCATTTGTTACCCTGTCAATGGTGGATTATAACTAAACCACTCACGGGGGATCGTGTCTGAATCCTCCGGACTCCACAGAGTGGAGATGAGGTAGTGAAGTTGGGTGCCCTGCTTTGTAGGGATTATTAACTCACGATCAATGCAACATTCACTATCATCCACTAGTACCCATTGTAATTCAGTATCTCTCCACCAGCCTGTAAACGCAACGGTTTACAAAGGTGTTTTCTTATTTGAAAAAAAAAAAGGTCGCATAATGTAAACCGCAGAGTAATCTATTGCACGTCTCATTTGGATAGCTGCAATTAGATATATGCCCCCTCCCCCACCATATATACACAAACTACAACTAACACACCCACAGACGACAAAACAAACAAAAAAGAAATGCAACAAACACCTAAAACAAACAAAAATGTCCTGAAGTAAAAAAACTCATTATCTTTTTGTAATCGGATTGATTAATGTTCTCTTTCATGAAACGATTCAATTCGCAATTTGCTTTTCTATTGAGACCAGTAAATTCAGTTCTTTGTCAATCTTCAAAAGGACGGAATAATGCAGTCACAATGAAAACGAAGTTTAAATAATGTCCAGAATGGTGCAATAAATACTGCGGTACGAAAACCATCCAGCGAACCCAACCGCATATTGATTGCAGCACCAATAATGAATAATAAGATTAGCTAAACACAAAATTATTAGGCGAACAGAACAGCCGCTGCTATAATAACTTTTGTCTCCGTGCACTATGCGTCTCAACTCTATAGAAAAAATTTACAGAATCGCCTTTAGAAAGACGACACACAAGCTCTCTCTCTCTCTCTTGTTGATCTCTCTTTAATTGGGATGCTAAAACTGAAAGCTGCTCAGCACAAAATACCAAAAGCTGTCCCGCACAGAATACCGGTAAAACGTTTTGAGAATACCGGTAAAACGTTTTGAATAGAGTCTAGATCTTGTAAACAAAGTTGCCAGTTTGAGTGGGGCACAACAAGCGCGATTTCTAATAGGATTCCAGTTTGCTATTTGTATTTTTTGTATCGCTGTTAGTGCGTTAAGGATTGCGAAAGGTTTTGAAAAACTAATTGAAGCTTTTGCTTTCCAAGAATCCTTTCCCCATCCCAGAGTTTCCATACTTTTAAAATGGTGATAGCTTCTCTTTTGCTTTGGTAATGACGATTTTGTTTGTTTCTTGATGTTAAAGTTATCCTGTCTCATCGCTTGACAGGTTAAGAGCGATGAGAAAAGCGTATTGTCTAGCTTTTGTCTAGATTACGGACCCATTAATATTCATCGAGGTCAATTGAGATAGGCTGACCACGCCTGCAGAGCTTCACACTTTAAAGCTGTTAACTATTATGAGTATATACTAGCCCAAATACTTATACATATATACATGTATTCAATTACATTTTGATTCGTTAGGGAGGGTTTACAAATTGGATAAGGGAGGATGGCAAGTCGAGTGTATGAATATCACAAAGCGCAATTTTTCGGTACTTTAAGCCTATTTCTATAAAGCAGCTGGGCACTACTTATCAAGTATTGTTCTAAACAAAAAAGATAGGACCCCTATGTCATCTACGGCGTGGGACTTGAATTCATGAAGAAGTTTGTGGTGGAGATATCGTGACGAGCACTTACATCAAACTGCTATTGGAAGAATAGACACAAAGACAAAATTGGGGAAAGTGGGAGTGCGCAGAGACAGGAATGGAAATTAAGTCACATAGGTAGACATAGATGATGTTACGGTTGCAGCAAGCATTCACATGGATCACTTTCTGGAACTTTGAAAGTAATCAACAAATTCAAGTCCGTTAAACATTTCAACTTTATCGATGAGCAATTAAAAAAATCTATGAAATAGCATAAGCTTGAAGCCATCCTCATATGTAGTAAAAAGGCAGTTGAGTCATAAAACCATACAAATAATAATGAAAAATTGATATGTAACATGATAGGCAAATGCCCGCTAGTCATCATCATCATCATCATCGCTGTGCCGTCCCGTCTCCGAGGTGGGCTGTCATTCGGCGCCATCTTTCACGATCCAAGGCTGCTTCACAGGCTACACTCAGTCGTATCTGGGACTGCCTCTTCCTTCCTCTACCACGCTTCCCTTCAACCTTGCCTTCCACAACTCTTTTCTGGATGCTGCAGTGTCTTCTTATATGGCCATAGTATGCCAGTTTTCTTCTTTGGATTAATTGCAGCAGTTCTGGTTTCTGCATGCCAACTTTATCCAAGACCTCCTTATTTGTCACCTTATCTTTCCAAGAAATTCTGTTCATTCTCCTATACAACCACATTTCCATGGCATCTATTCTCTTCTCTATAGACTGATTTAATGTCCATGTTTCACTTGCATATAAGAACGGTGACCACACAAAACATTTCATTGTTCTCAGTCTGGTTGGCAAACTCACTCTTTTGTTGGTCAGTATTTGTGAGTATTTTGAGAAGGCATTTTTGGCGATGGTGATGCGTCTCTTTATTTCTGAATCAGACCTACCATCTGTTGTTATTAACTGGCCCAAATAAACAAACTGGTCAATCTGCTCAATGGACTTGCCTTTAACCTTTATTTCTGCTTTAGGTGGCTCTTTCTTGGATATAACCATAACCTTGGTCTTCTTCACATTCATAAGTAGCCCATACTTTCCACTGTGCTCTTCTATGATGGTGACTAGGTTTTGTAAGTCATTTTGAGATTCTGCTAAGAGTACTGTGTCATCTGCATACCTAAGGTTATTTATATTTTCACCATTTATTTTCAGACCTGGTACTGTATCAATCTCCCGGAATATGTATTCTGTGTATAGATTAAAAAGCGATGGAGATAACACACATGACATGTATAGACATAATTATTATAAACATTTTTAACACATAAAATGAAATACTAATGCTGGGGGCATAAATATAAAAAGAAATATATGAACATGTTTATAGACAATAGCTATACACATATATATTTATTTGTATTCATACATTTATAGAGAACTAGATCCAACCGTCCCAAAATAGCTTCGGGAACAAGGGAACCAGCGTAGGAGCACTCCCCTCCCAATAAAACAAGCCATCATAATCAAATCTTGCAGCATTTGTTGAATTGTTTCCTCTGCGCATGCGCACGTCTACTCGCCGTGACCCACCTTGCATGGCGACAACAATGGCCTGACATTGATCTAGACTGCTGAATACTGTAACATTCTCGCACACCCTCGTGAGATCACTTTCCACAACAAAACCCGCTTGGAAAACAACAATGGCCGCCGCCATCATTTTTTATTGTCCCAATTTGTGCGCGCGGCCAAAAAAGCGCAAACGGCTTGTTTTGTTAAACTCTGAGCGAGTCATTCTTGGCGAAATCGGCTTTCAGTGTAACAGATCAGTCCACTTAGCTAATCAATCACTGCTCTTTGTATGATAAAGATCGGCCGATCAATGCTCGCCCCTTGCTATTATATTCTGGCTTATTATCCCCCTTTGTTCCGCGTCTCGATTCAAATGTCTAATGAAGCAGTGAGTTGATTTCGTGCCACAAGATTTCTCTTTCATTATTTTCTTTTGTCGAACTTTCTCTTTGTTTTGTTTCGTTTCGTGCCGGTCGCTGTTTTTGAGGCAAGCTCGCTATGTTTAGCCGCAGCTACAATGCTTGTAGCACAATGGGCTAGATGGAGAGAGAGCGTTTGTCTTCGTGAATGTCCTATTGTGAGTTTTTGAGTTGATCTACTTCATAGAGAAGGGGAACTTTCAAAGGAAAACAAACTGAGTCGTTTAAGCAGTCAACCAGTGCAATGATTTAAACGATTGCATATTTTTTTTCCTTACGTAAATCTAATCGAAATATAACGATAATGTTTTATAAACATCAACATAAAATTAATTGTTATATATGTGTAAAGTTTAAATGATCTAAATAACAATCGCAAAACGCTTCTCAGCATTCATAGGTCCTTGGTGTTTGTAATGCATAAATAATCTTTGGCTTGGTAGAGTTCTAAACGTACAAGCATGGGATCCATGGTTCAAATCTTAGCCAGTTCCCTTACTTCTGTATGGAATTCTCCGTGAAACCAAAGCGATTGGAAGTATGGATGTAATTTTAAAGTTGATATCTTTCTCGATTAAATTATCGTGACTTTTGAGTTTTCAACAACAGGCATGTAACAATATCACAATTTGTTTCCAATAAAAGAGAATTTGCAAGGAAGAAAAGCAAACGTGAGGACGCTTACAATGTTCATTTTTGTGTACTGCAAAAACATTTCAAACTACATGTAGAATCATTTTTCTCTATGGACTCTGCGTCTTTAAGCGTATATCGTAGCGTTTTTAATCGACAAAGACATAAATAATTTCAAACTATCTCACGTATATTGAGTAGTACTATACAACAAAATAAATTGTTTTGTATGTATCAACGGACCCTATGCAGATTTGTTTTGTTTCGTTTTTTTTTTTAAAGACGGGCGTTGTTTAATCATCTTGAGATAACGAAAAAGTCTGTTTTACAAAGATAATATTTTTTTCTATGTCACCATCATTCTATTGAAGAGGTTTACATGATGAATGATAGCAAACATATTGAATTTGTCTTAGCCAGTAAGTTTTTATAAGGATGAACAATACATGGCTTTTCAAATATTAAAGCAATGTAAGTATTTCAAGTCGAACTTCTCTTAAGTCACAAATTGAACAATGTTTGCATAACGAAAACAGCATTTATCTAGTTATATTAACTTTTCATCATATTTAAGACAGTGATATAGGCAACTTAAAAAAAAGTTTAGCCTACAAAGCCCACACAACACTAATGTTAATTGTTCCAACTGTACTTGTCAGTATATTGATATACATCACTTGAACTCTCAAAGCAAATGTTTGCCTACCCCTGGTGACTTATCTTTTTATATTTAGAGAGCCTGTACATAAGCTCATTGCCACAATCTGGCGCTAAAATGTGATCACTTGGGCCCATTGTGTACCGGATTTGATGGGGGATTAAAAGGTTTTCGGAGTTGGGTATTTCAGACAAGAAGAGCTGTCGAGGTTGTTGATCTGTTTATCTGTTTAAACCCAACGAGACATCTTAGACTAGGGGACAATGGTTTACATCGTTCCGAAGTGGTTTGTCTATCTGTATTACAATATATATATATTCTGTCATTGCGATTTCTTTTCCTCTCTTTTTGAAGTCAAAGACACTTGGCTTGGCTAACACTGAGCTCTTATTAAAAGACTATTGAACAATTGCTAGCGCATTAGTTTTAAACCGTTTAGATACGTTTGTCGTATATATTGATGTGGAACTTAAGTATAAAAAGCAAGGATAAAGCTGGGGGTAATGGGAAGATTATGGAGTATTGTCGTTAATACATTGAACACACAATAATATCTTTATCAGAAGAGTATCTCTGAATCGCCGGATCAAATCTTGCCTTTAGGCACTACTTCTCCTGCTGTGCTTTTGTTCCCGTTGTTGTAAAAGTTGAATCTCCATTCTTGTCTTGTTCAAGTATCTGTCCCACTCGGCACACGGCTTAGTCAAGTTTGAAGCGGGTTTAAAAAAAATACCAGGACTTTTTGTTACATAACTATTCTTTTTATAGAATTGTAAAAAAAAAACAACTTGAGGTTTTAATTTGTTTCATGTATTTTGTGTTATATCGCTTTAGGACTTGTGAAAGAGAAAGAGAAAGAGAAAAAGAGAGAAAGAGAGAGAAAGAGAGAGAGAAAAAGAGAGAAAGAGAGAGAAAGAGAGAGAGAGAGAGAGAAGGAGAGATGTGTCAGATAGACATCTTTATATATAATTAAATAAAAGCTGACATAAAGTCATTGCATACCAGTCTTAAAGTTTAAGATAGCCCTGTGTGTTTTTTTGTTGTTGCGAAAAAGAACTAATACACAAAACAAACAAACAAACAGAAAACATAAAAAAAACAAAAGCAATTCCTCCGAAAAAAAATCATTTTGATAAGTATGAGTACTATGACTAATAATAATGATTCAAAAAGTTCTGTAAACGCCGTTAACGTAAATCTCATACCCAAAATAACGGGTAAAATTGATCAAGAAAAGCAAGTTCTTTTTTATTTTCAAATGGAACCACGAACCGCCTCTAGTTTGACGGCTCTATCGGAAAAATCCGCGGAGAATGGTCCATTGTGGCGGGGTGGAAGCGATAAGATGGAATTGTTGTGTTAGCTGGTACAATGATCGAGCGGTGATTAAATATGACTCTTTCTCGGGCCTGCCCCCTTACACCTCACAACACTATCACTACTTCTGTCAAGGCTTTTGTTGGCTGTTGGGAAAGCTTTCCAAAGATCGGGGACATTTTTCTAGATAAATAGATAGAGAGAAAGAGAAAGGGTAAAAGAGAGAGGAGAGAGAGAGAGAGAGAGAGAGAGAGAGAGAGAGAGAGAGAGAGAGAGAGAGAGAGAGAGAGAGGAGAGAGAGAGAGAGAGAGAGAGAGAGAGAGAGAGAGAGAGAGAGAGAGAGAGAGAGAGAGAGAGAGAGAGAGANNNNAGAGAGAGAGAGAGAGAGAGAGAGAGAGAGAGAGAGAGAGAGAGAGAGCGAGAGAAAGGGTAAAAGAGGGAGAGAGAGCGAAAGAGTGGGAAGAGAGAGAGGGAGAGGGCGGGAGAAAGATAAATAGATAGATAGAGAGAGAGAGAGAGAAAGAGAGAGAGAGAGAAAGAAATTGGAAGACCTGGTAGGAGAAGAGAAAAACTTAAGGTGTAAGGGAAGCTTTCCAAAGATTGGGGATATTTTTCTAGATATATAAAAAGAGAGAGCGAGAGAAAGGGTAAGAGAGATAGATTGAGAGAAGGGTGAGAGAGTGGGGCATAAAATAGGGTGAGAGAGAGAAAGGTAAAAAGAAAGACATAGGGTGAGAGAGAGAGTGTGAGAGAGATGAAGGGAGGTTGATAAATAAATTGGAAGACACTTAAGGAAAGGAAAATCGTTGTAGAACAGAATATATGAAGACATATAGTGAGAGACACCAACTGGTAAAGTGATGCACAGAACGAACAAGCCTCATGAGAAAGATAGGTTTGGAGAATGAACGAATTTAATCCCCAAAAGGAAAAAAAACAACAACAGAAAAGAGAGAAGGACGATGGAGAGAGATAATTTCAGAGCGATAAATGTACGTGCCCAAACAGGGAAAGAGAGAATGAGAGAGGGAAGAGGAAAAAAAGTAGAAGAAATGAGATTTAGAGAGATAGATATATGGATATATAGATGGATAGATGGATAGAGAGAGGGTAATAGTACAGAATAGGACTTTGCTTTACCGTTTACCCAAAATATAATATTGCACAGATAAACCCACACTCTCTCTCTTGCTTTCTCTCTCTCTCTCTCTCTCTCTCTCTCTCTCTCTATTTGTGTCTTCACCTTTTACTAATTTTAATAGCCAATTAAGAACTGCATGTCATTCTATTATAAAATATTGCTCCAATTGTTTTCTGTTTTGTGTTTCATCTATTTTATCCACCGCCTCTTTCAACCTTGTTTAGCTAAGGTTATTAACAGTTAACAGTTAACGTAACGCCTACAGTTATGTGACATAAAGACAACAACCCCCCTTAAAAACGACAAAACAAAAAACACACACACATACACAAAACAAACAAATAAACTAACAAAAAAAAAACACACCCCCCCAAAAAAAAACAACAACAAACACAACAACAACAACAACAACAAACAAAAAACAACAAACAAAAAACAACAAACAAAAAAACAACAACAAAAACAACAACAACAACAACAACAACAACCGTATTAAAACAACCTGAACAATCACGTATGGCCACAGAGCATCAGAGGTATACTCAGATTTTTTTACTTATCCTTTCATTTTATACTGACACCGACCGAACCAGTAAGAAATGAAATCAGGGAAAAGATTTCCCTCTTGCTTTAGATCAAGCCCAACCAGCCAGCGTTTAAACCTAGAAACTTCTTACTGTCATTCGTATGCTTGACTAAGCAATCTGCCTCCTAAACCCTTAACGTATTCCGCTGATTACTTTTATTTACCCATGGTTTCGCGAATAAGCCTGTACAGAGATGGCAATCATCACTGAGGTTGGAACCTCGGACCTCCTCTTGTTAGTTCAAGGCGCTAAGTGACTGAGCCATCCATCAAAACCATTAGTGCAACTTCCATTTGCTACATTTTCCATTAGTCTAATGAAGCTATCAAAGGCGAAACGTTTACATGTATTTTTCTAACTCTAGTTGTGTTTGATTTATTGTGTCCCTCAGTTGCTAAGTTGTGTATTCCTCTCTTTATTACTACATCTTCCAAGGAATCCTACACGAGTATCCAGGTATATGCTGAGACTGGAACCTCGAACCCCCAAAAAGCTTACTGTCTGAGCCACCCAGAGAAAGTTTTGATAACATTATTTTCCATTTCTCACTTTTTCCGGAGATACCCATACGAATATCTCGGTTCCTGCTGAGACTGGTACGTCAAACCTCCATAGAACAAATCGACTGAGCTACCGACTTGTTCTCTCTCTCTCTCTCTCTCTCTCTCTCTCTCTCTCTCTCTCGCTCTCTCTCTCTCTTTCTCGCTCTGTCTCTCTCTTACTCTATCCCTCTTCTCTCTTTCTCCTCCCCCCCCCAAAAAAACAAAAACAACAACAAACAAAAAAAAAACAAAAAACAAAAAAAAACAACAACAACAAAACAACAACAAACAAACACTTGTGAACTAAAAATGTGGATGAATAGGGAATTCTTGGTCAAAGACTAATACAACTAAGAATAATGGAGAGAAGACCAAGCGAACCTCTCAAACTCTCACCCTGTGTCCCAGACCTACCCAAGCAGAGATAAAGGAATGTCTGTGTCGCGATGATGTGCATAAGGACGGAAGACTAATACCCTACCACCTTTCCCTACCCCCTGGACCACCAGATTGATTGAATTGAACCTTGGAACTCCTGCTCGTCAGCTTAGAGCGCTATCCAACTGAGCCAGCCATCAGACGGTTTGGTTGGATTTTCATTTCCAAGGTTTCCAGAATATTCGTCTCGGTACCTTCTGAGACTGGGACGTCAAATAATTTTATGAGCTACCTACAACCATCTCTCTCTCTCTCTCTCACACGTTCTTCATTATATCAGCCATAGACCAATCTCGTGGAATATCACTTTGATTATAAATGTAATCTCTCTGTTGTCTAATTATATGGCGCTTAAAATGTCATTGGGTCTTAAACCTTTTTGAAAAATAAACATTACACATCGCAACACACACACACATACACACAAACAAAAATTCACATGCCTTAAAAGTGTGAATGAGTTTGGAATTGGGAATTCTTTGTCAAAGACCAATACAAAAATAATGGAGAGAAGACCAAGCGAGTCCTTTAACCCTGTGTCTCTGTGTCTCTATGTGTCTCCGAGCAAGCCAAGCAGAGATAAAGGAAAGTCTGTGTCGCAATGATGTGCATTAGGGTGGGAGACCAACACCCTACCACCTTTCCCCACCCCCTGGACTACCAGATTGAACCTCGGACCTCCTGCTCATCAGCCTAGAGCGCTAAACAACTGAGCCAGCCGGCAAACTGTTTGGTTCGATTTTCATTTCCAAGGTTTTCAGAAGATTCGCCTCGGTACCTTCTGAGACTGGTACGTCAATAATGTGTTACCTACACCCTCTATCTCTTTCTTGTCTCTCTCTCTCTCTTGATAGATAGATAGATAGATAGATAGATAGATAGATAGATAGATAGATAGATAGATAGATAGATAGATAGATAGATAGATAGATAGATAGATAGAAAGATAGATAGATAGATAGATAGAGAGAGAGAGAGAGAGAGAGAGAGAGAGAGAGAGAGAGAGAGAGAGAGAGAGAGAGAGAGAGAGAGGGAGAAAGAGAGAAAAATAGAGGCACAGAGAGATCTTTGCAGGAGGTAAAAAAGCCCTGCACTAGTTTTGCGTCTCATAAGTTCTCAATGGAGAGCCTATACGGTTACGGGTCTCGGGACTAACGTTTAACATTTGAACGTGCTGCCATACAAGAGGCGGTGTTGTGATACCGAGCGAGGCATATTATACTGTCACCGATCCAACCAGTAGGGGTCGAAATCCACAAACAAGTTTGCGATATTCCCGATTCATGTGGGTTACCTACGCTCTACAAATTGCGTCAGTTCGCCCATTACATAATTTATACCTTATGAGATAAACAAGAAGATAATATTTGTAAAAAAGGAATCAGAAGATTATAGAATCTATAACTTCTTTCTTCTCTCTAGAAACAACAGACTTGCTGTAATCTGACAGCAACAGTATAAACAAGAAAGACAGTATCAACAGCCAGTCAACCTCTGACAAAAATCTATATTGCGAAAGCAATACAATGAACATTAACAGCGACTTCAAGAACGGCAATGAGAAGAACAGAGACAGGAATAACATTCACAGCAACAACAACAACAACAACAGCAGCAACAGGAGCAACAACAAGATAAATAGCAATAACAAAAACAGCAGCAGCAACAGCAGCCAAGACAAAAGCAACAGTAGAAGTTAAAGAGTAAGTTTGGCACATATAGAAAAAAATATAAACAGCAAAGAAATCAAAAACAAGAAATAACACCAGTCATATATAATAGAACTAGCACTGTCAACGACGCGTGCGATAACGACAGCATCAGCAACGACGGCAAGAATGGCATAATTACGATACAAGTATAACAACAAAATGTTACATCCGCATCAACGATGGTAACAAAGGTAGTACAAATAATAGCAATACTAACATCTACATCAGAATAAAACAACGGTAACAAGAATAGCAACAAAACAGCAACAAAAACAGTAGGGTCTAGGAACATGTACCACATTTTCATCAACAGCAGCCAGTGGTACCACTGGTTACAAGGAGAGCCATTTGCTATAATGGAATAAAAACAACTACAGCAACAACAAAAAACAAAAGCAGCAACAACAACAACAACATAATTAATAACATTAACAACGACAAGAGCCTCAACATGATAAGCAATAGCAATTTTAACAACAGCGGCCCCATTTATACCAGTAATTATAAACAGGGTTCTAATTATTACCACCAGCAACAGCAACATTAACATGAACAACAACAGCAGCAACAACAACTAGAGCAAGACATTCCGTAGCAAACCCCAACCAATTACTGGTAAAAGATGCCCGGATGAAATGGTAGAGTACATCCTCTATTGTTGCAAATCGGCTTAAGTTTGTTCCAGGGAGAAGAGGGTAAAAAAGAACCAAACAAAAAATCCTACCAAGGATTGAATTTAAAAAGAAGAAAAAGAAAGAGAGACTAAAGCACCCTGATTGAGTTGGAGAAGAATACAATACAAAAATCTCCTTCATGATTCCACTATTTGCATGGGCGAGTATCAAAACAAACCAATTAGTAGGGAATAATACCCACAAGTCCGCGCATCTTAGCATCATCAGCTCCCGCTTTATTATTTCGCAATAGCTGCTCCCAATTGTTCAGCTTTTCTTCTTTTTGCAATGTAACACAGACAAGGGTTTCTATTACGCGGACCAATTACAGGAAGATCAGTGGCTTTGCCCGAGTATGAAGTCGGATTAGTGGCAAGCTGCTTATTAGCAAGCTTGATTGTACAAAATCATATTACATTTTTTTCGTACCTTTTTTTGCTTCAATTATCGGTATATTTTTGTTTGAAATATTCCAAGATCATAACTAATGTATTAAACCTTTGGCTGTTTTTGTGTAGTTAATTTAATATTTTTATATAATCAAGTGTCTTTTGGAGTAAAAATAAAAAAACAAAAACAATGTTTTAAAAGATTTTTTTAGTGCTATGATAAAACCCATAATAGTCATTATATTACGATTACAGGAGAATTGCTTAACTGGACCCAAGAATACATTTTAATTTGCAGTGTTCAAATAATCCTCAAGTTTTTTTTAGTGGGAATCCCCATTATGGCGCATGTGAAAGGCGCCCATTATGCAGCTTGCCTTAGGCCGGCCGCACACAAAGGCCGACGCTTCACGCCTGAGGGCTGACGAAGGTCTTAGGGTGCGTGCGCATTAGCGGGAAGTAACGGAGAATGGCGCCTGTCCTACTGCGCGCGCAGGTTCCCTGATTTCTGCTCGGCTAATGAACGCACAAATACTGGCCACGCATCAATGGGCAGACAATTCCTGATGCTAAGAAGAGACAATAACTCTAGTGACTATGATCAGCACGTAATTATCGCAAGATTTAAGATTCAATATTCAATATTCAAGATTCACAATGTCTGTTGGCTACTTGTGTTTTTTCTTTCTTTCATTAGAATTTCGTTGAGCGCCATCTTTCTCCTTCTTAATTTTTTGTAATTTTTTGCTTCTCTTTATTGCTCACAGAACTAGAAACTTTCCCTTAATATGTTTCCCTTTTTCTTTTAAGAGTTTTGCTTTTATCTTTGAGTTTTGACATAGGTACATACTGTTTTTAAAAAAAAGGTAAGTATCAAATTTAATTCTGAGAGCACCACACAGTAACTTTTGCTGTTGCTCCTCTTGTCGTTGTTGTTGTTCTTGCTGTATCCATATCTTATTATTTTTTCTTTTTACCTCAATGCTGTATTATTTTCTAATTCGCATACATCCTCGTCGTTACTGCTACTACTGTTATTGTTCTTGCTACTGTTGTTGTTGTTGATGTTGTTGTTGCTGTTGTTGTTGTTATTCTTTTCACCCACTCTCTTTTCCTTCTCATTTCAATACATGTACCTTTTTTTTCTCTTAAAAATCTCTGAAAACAAACTGGGAAAAGGGAATATGTAACACCTAGTTAATTGCTAAAGTAACTAGTTTAAATTAGCACTTTAAAATGCAGTATTGCTGCAGCTCTTCATATTCTTTTCAGCTTAAATAAAGAATAAGTAGACGTGGCAATACTATTAGTTTCACCCATTGGTTGTAATGATGATACCTATCTAATTTTTTCTTTTTCAAAATACCCCTAATTATTCAATAATATTAATTTCCCCCCTCCGCCCAAAAGCTTATGCGTTTCTTTATTTTAGTGTTTTCTTTATTTGGGCAGGTTCTAATTTCTCTCGTTAGTAACTTCTACTCGAACATATTTCACTCCAAAATCTTAAGATGCCGTTAATAGAATCTTTTGTTCTATTCAGAAACAATGACTACCTTGATCCTTCAGTTTCCTCCTCGCCTACTCTTGGTTTGTTTCCACTAAAAACTGAGGATAAAATCGAAATAATGACGTGTTTATTGTTGCTGCACCTCCTCGTAATCTCAAAATCTCGCCTAATGAAGTAGTTCAGTTCACAGCTAACTAGCAGAAATCTCTATGCATAAGTTTCTTTTTGTATTACTCCGCGGTCGATTCATGCGCGCCTATTGTGAAACCCTTCCAGTGTACTTGCGCGGCTAATGAGACAAAAAAGTAAACCTTTCGACAAGGTCTAAATCTTTCCCGCAAATAATGTTATTGTTTACCGCGTCTGACTAAATTAGTCCATAGCTCTTTCTCCGTTGTTGTGCATTGTCCCAATCCATACGAGGTGATTGTATTTCGTTTGTTTTCACTTGCATTTGCTTCCTTGTTATCCAATATTGCACAAGCCCTTCGCATTTTTCCGTGAATTGAAAATTTTAGGCTAATTATGGACATTGTAAGAATAGTGCTTGAGGCGGTGCGCCGCAAATAAAATATTTCAATAACTTATGATTAGAATTATTTTGTCTCTAAGATTAAAATCGATAGCAAAAATCGTATACTTCGTTAATTGCGAAAATGATGAGCTTAAGCTTAAACTACTGCTGCTCTTGCAATTGCTGTCGGTGCTCCTTTCACTTCCTCTCAGGGGAAGAAATAGAAGCAGTAGCTGCTTTTAGCTGTGTTTAAAAAAAATAATAAAATAGCAGTATTATTTGTATTATTATAATTTTCATCATCATCATCATCATCATCATCATCATCATCATCATCATCATCATCATCATCATCATCATCATCATCATCATCATCATCATCATCATCATCATCATCATCAACATCATCATC
>RQTK01000209.1:587320-602939 GCA_003991915.1 Elysia chlorotica | reverse complement strand
GGGAGCGGATAGGGGATAGGTGGTGGTGTGGGGAGAGGGTATGGGGGTAAGTGGGGATGTGGGAAGAGGGTATGGAGGTAGGTGGGGCTGGGGGCCCTATCGAGGTAGGTGGAGGTTTTGGGGGCTCTATGGAGGTATGTGGGGGTTTGAGGGGCCATATGGAGGTAGGTGGGGTTTCGGGGGCCCTATGGAGGTAGGTGGGGGCCCTATGGAGGTAGATGGGGGCTTGGGGGTGCTATGGAGGTAGGTGGGGGTTTGAGGGATCCTATGGAGGTAGGTGGAGTTTGGGGGGCGCCCTATGAAGGTAGGTGGGTGAGGGTGTGGGTAGGGGGTGTATTGTAGTTACAAGCCTGGACGTTGTAGTTACGAATCTAGATCTACCCCTGGACGTTGTAGTAACGAACCTAAATCTACCCCTGGACGTTGTAATTACCAGCCTAGATCTACCTCTGGACGTTGTACTTACCAGCCTAGATCTACCTCTGGACGTTGTACTTACGAGCCTAGATCTACCCCATGACGTTGTACTTACGACGCCTAGATCTATCTTTGGATGTTGTACGTACGAACTTAGATCTACCCTTGGACGTTGTACTTACCAGCCTAGATCTACCCCTGTGACGACTGGGTCGAGTGGCTGGCCACATCATGGAGGGTCCTGGGACGAGAGGTCCTTTCCCGGCCGGGATGTCAATACAACCTAATGAACAACGCGGGCGGTGATGCGGCAAAGTTATCACGGAAGATGGGGGAGGTTCTTCCATCGCTTTGATTAATTGATGATCATTATCAACAATCAAAACAACACAGCACAAGAGGAGGGAGGGGGTGGGGCTCGTGGATGAAGGCTTGAGCCGTAAACAGACAATCACATACAAACAAGGTATTTAGTGCCCATGAAAGGGCTGATGATGAGATTGAAAATAGATAAGAATAGAGCCATGGTGGTTAAATTGGGTTGCGGCAGAATCGAAGCAAATTAGTGCTGCTCTTATAGAATTGATTTTATATCAACAATAATTATTGTTGTCCACTGACACTGAAGCTTGGCAGTCCAGTTGATAGCGCGCGCGGTTCTTTTTGACAAGACCTGAATTTGAATTCCAATGACGCCACCTTGGTTTCTAATACATAATTATTGAATCGATGACGTTATGTTTGTGGCTCAACCGGTAGTATTAGAACTTTCGTGTCCACGTGTGGCAGCATGTAAAATTATCAGATGCTATTCTCAAAACACCTCTAGGAGATAGCAAATTCGAATCAATAAACTAGCAATGATATTATAAATCGTTAATTTTTACAGGGTTGGTAGCAAAATGGCAGTGATTGTGCCAATTCGTATTATTCTCACCAACCAAGATGTGCAACAGCACATTGCAACCAACTTTTGTGTTTTAAGTGTGTTGGCATGATTGGAAATAGAAACGGATCTTTGAAAAATGAAAAAAACAAAACAAAACAAAAAATAAACAAAAGTAACCCCCCTCAAAAAAGAAAACAACAACAAAGAAACAAAAACAAAACAACCCAACAACAAACAGGAACAAAAAATAACCAGGTGAGGATAGTTTAACAGTTTCATTGCCGCTGCCGCATTTGCTTGGCAGCTTCAAAACGATTCGTGTTTTCTACTCTCAATCTTAGTATGATTATCATTTCAAACTTAAAAAACATCAACAAACAACCAACAACATGAGAACGAGCATTCATTACACAAACATCTGTTGAAAAAGCTCCACAAGAAACAACAACTACAACAACAACAACAACAACAACAACAACAACAACAACAACAACAACAACAACAACATCAACAACAATAAAACCTTCACATGATCATGGCAATCAGAGGTAAAGTAGCGAAAGGCTTGAAAATGAAAGGGTTTTACGCAATGGAAAAGAGATCTAACAAACTGTTATATGCTTGAATACCAACTAACAAACGAGAGACAAGTAGACTCTACAGATGAACAGATAAAACTACCTGCGTGTTAGTCAATGTAATTATTTTACCAGATGCAAATATGGCATGTTGCAAAAGGAAAAGAAGAAAATAATAATTTACTGTTTTAATGGAAACTTCTAAAAGCACATACATTTGCGATAATTCTCACAAACACTAGTTGCTCATAGATTCTGACCTATCTACATGTAACTCAAAGTAAGTTCATAATTCAAATGTAACTAAAAATGTTTATTCTTATTTAGACGATTGATAAGGATTATGTGTGTATGACATTATTTGCAGACTTTTGGACAGTGGAAAGGCAACAGCAACAACAACAACAACAACAAAAACAACAACAACAACAACAACAACAACAACAACAAACAAAAACAACAACACCACAAACAACAACAAGAACAACAACAACAACAACAACAACAACAACAACAACAACAACAACAGCAACAATATCAACAACAACAGCAGCAACAAAAGCAGCAATAGCGACAACAAAAGCAACAAAAGCAACAGCAGCAACAACAACAACAGCCACAACAACAATAACACCTTTCACCATCTTTCAGTACAGAGCAATTCCTGCGGGGCTTTTCTACATCACCAGCGACAATACCAACAATAAAACAGCAAAACGACTTTCGCCGTCTTTCAGCTCCGAACAAACCAGTCCTTTCGCCCTGGGCTATATAGGAAAGTAACAATTTAGCGAACTTTCTTGATTGGCTTTATCTAGTTGGCTCTAGATTATAGTTTTACCTCGCAATTTTAATGCGCAATTACTAGAATCTTACACTGATGACTACGGGAGGAAAAGACGGCACAACTGAATTGGATGAAAGAAGGACTCTAATCAAATCGACAATGTGGCTTACAAAATCAATTGTCATCATTTTCACAATCAGCAGCACAAGTCAATACGCAGAGATCCTGAAATAGCTGTCTCTCTCGGTGCAATGGTTAGCGAACTCAGATCAACAGTTCGGAGTTTTCGGAACAAATTAATTATAATCATTGCCTGCGATGGGGCTCAACTATTAGACGATGCGTCCCAAGAAGGAGAATTAGATCTAATAGAAGGATGGACAATAAATATAATTATAATTATGCTTGCGGTTTTAACCTGTTCATAATTATTTCTATTCTGCGCTATTGGCCAATTCTTATTATGTTTATGCTTGCTTTATTTGATTCCATACGATTTTGTAGCTATTGAGTTTATTGGCCCATAATTCTATAGGAATTCAGATTATAAATTTTGCCTTTTAAATCATAATAATGCATCACTATAAAAAATGGTAGCAGAGAATGCAATGTAAATAAATACTGTTTACCGTGCTTCTCTTTGTTTCTGGAAAGCGCCATTATTTCAGTTGATTTCTCTTTGTTTCTGGAAAACGCCATTATTTCAGTTGAATGGCAACACCATTATGTTTTCTGATGTTATGTTTGCCATCATATGAAAGACAATTTAACCAAGAGAAGCACAAAATAATTAAACAATATAATTCTCTTTTCTATTCTTTATTAGCAATGAAAAATGCAACAATGACTTAAGCTATTTTTTATGGCACAGGCTGTAATCTGAATTTTTTAATGTTATGGCAGCCAATATTTTCATTGCATTGTTCCGTGTACCTGAAAAAAAAATCGCACAAGCTGTTTCAGAAAAAATAAATAAAACAAAAGTATACAGCGTTTATAACTGAAAAATAAACTTGCTAATTGACGTTAACAGTTAGTTTCAAAAACAACCGCAACAATCACAAATTTGTAGTGTTTACCAAAAGGTTGTTTTTGTTGTTCCTGCCGCCGCTGCTGCTGCTGCTGTTGGTGCTGTTTGTGCAATTTTGTTGTACCTTTTTCAGTGTGTTTCTTGAAATCTACGTGTTGAAGGTTTCTTTAGAAGCTCCGGACAGATGCGAAGACCACCTAGGGATATTCAACCTACGAACGTTCTCCTGATTAATCCACCTCTCTCTCTCTCTCTCTCTCTCTCTCTCTCTCTCTCTCTCTTGCAGCCCCGCTCTAGAATTTAGTTTTGGGACCCGTCAACAATATAGCCTGTGTAATGTTGACGTTGGACCTTAAGCAAACAAGTTTTCTCTCTCTCTATCTCTCTCTCTCACTCGCTCTCTTACTCGCTCTCTCTCTCTCGTTCTCTCTCTCTCTCTCTCGATCTTTCTTGCTCTCGCTCTCTCTCTCGCTCTCTCTCTCTCTGTCTCTCTCTCGCTCTCTCGTTTGCTCCCCCTCTCTCTCGCTCTCTTTTTCTCTCTATCTCGCTCTCTCTCCCGCTCTCTCTCTTTCTCCCGCTCTCTCCCGCTCTCTCTCTCTCTCTCTCTCTCTCTCTCTCTCTCTCTCTCTCTCTCTCTCTCTCTCTCTCTCTCTCTCTTACGCAAACATACACACCCGACCAGGTGACTTTGTTTAGGGCGCCCACTCTACCAAAGAGCAACCAGCTCTTACAGAGTAACGTCCGCTTCTCTACCCACCTAACTTTTGGCCTCCTGAAAGACATTTTATGAAAATCTGTCCAGGGTTTCTGAACGAGCATATTTTTTCTTTGAAGAATTCAAAGACTAGAATTATCGCCGTCGGATTTTACACCACTCTTATACTCAAGTTGTGTTATTCAATGCTTAATATACACTTACAAAAGAGGAATGTCTGTATGTTTATATGAAAAAATACAAAAAACGAAGGGAGGAAAAAAATGGAGAAGGCGTGGGGGGGGGGTATACTAAAATTAAGCTTTAACTTCTACACCTGCACGTGAGGCCGACAAGGTCTAGACCTAGATCTAGATCTAGTTAGTCTTAACCCCCTTTCAAAGTTTTTGTTAAGTGAAATAATTACCTGACAAGAAAGCTATTATAATACCCCCGCCTTGTTTGAGGGCTCAGAGCCGCGTCTGTAATTTGAAACTTCGCACGGAGGTGAAAGCGAAGCGGTGTTGGGCGATATTGGATAGTATTGCGGCGCTCTGTTATGGCTGCCCCTCTTAGGACACAAGACAAATAATTAGTACAATGAAAGGCAAGACACCTGCGCGCGCACACAGCCGGCGGAAATGCTCTGCCTTCTGTTGAACGCGTAGCTTATTAAAGTTGTACCGTCGCTCGATTCATCTAGATTTAGGATCTAAGTGTTTGCTCTCCGGTTAAAACGGGTTTTCTTTTTTTAATTGCTTATGCATTATGCATTATTCCCGCTACCACTTTACCCCTCTGGTTCTTCCTCACTCCCCCTCCCCCCTTTCCCCCGCCGCATTTCACTTTTCCTTGCGCTTCACCACCCCATCTTCTTTAATCTATTAAACCACCCCATCTTCTTTTATCTTGAAAAAAAAACCAGTTGTTTTTAATTGCTTTGTTCTCTTCTATTTTTTTGTTTTAGAACATGATTTCAATTCTGTTTTTGGTTCAAAGTAGTTCACTTTTGAGTTCAGTGGAAAGTGGAACCAGATTTCTCGAAACAAACAAGGTGCCGGTAAAGGTGGCACCACTTGGCGCATTATGTGTTGGCAAAAACAGGAAGCTTTCATATGATTTTTTTCGTTCTCTTTTTTCTTGTTTTTGTACAGGCAAATAGACAACAACCGGTGCATTCTTTAAGAGTGAGAACTTCTGAAGACCAGAGAGCTCACAACTCACGCACCTGGTCATTGTTCTTCACAGAACTTCTGCGGCTGGATGGGTCTCTGTCATCCCAGGCAATTTTGTAAAGGTGAAAAAACAACAACAAATAACAGGTTTGGTTGAAGAGAGAATTAGAAGCTCAGATTTACTTTAATGTATTTTATACGGTGATGGTTCACAAGTAAATATGCTTTTCGAAGAGCGTGAGTGATTGTGTGTTGCTCGAGACGGATGTCTCCAAATGGCTAGAATGTCTGACCTTCTGCTAATCAAACCATAGCACTACCTTGCCCACTGAGCTATCGATAAGTGCTCCCTTTGGATCTAAAGACTACCTTTTGACAAATACATATTACCTGCCCTAACAAAGAGGCAGACCGAGGACACCAGAGCCTCTGTTTCAGGTGATCACATTGAACATACCAGGACAATTGAATATGGGGAATCCAAACGGAGCAAGATAGGGAATCGAACCCAAGACCTTTTGATTACACGCCGCACTCTATACCGACTGAGCTATCCCTGACACATTGGTCTTTGCATATATAAACTAGGTAACGCCATTGAATTACAAAGACCTATTTAATGCAGGCTGGGAGGTACAACGTTGGCATAAGCTTGTAGCGCCCAACTAAGGGTATTTTTTTACTACAATAGTATCGGTAGTGATTACTGATAAACAGTGCAAAATTCAAGTCATTATCAGATTGCATAACCGCACCAATGGAAAAAATAGCACTCTGGAGAACTTCGAATGTAAGTAACGCTTCTAAATCTAAAAAAACCCCCAGCAAACAACGATCATGCCATGTAACTAAGTGGCACAACTCTCTATACAATCTAATTCTCTATAAATTTGAATTAGGTATATATTTACCACACTTGGTATAATACGAAACAATACATGAAACTATTCATGCTGGTAGATCTAGGTCACGAAACTGAAAGAGATCCCGGATTTACAAAGCCTTCATACTATTATACGGGTCAACAACTTGGAACGCCCCCAAGGCGTTTCCGGTACATTCATTGTCGGATTTAACAACTTTTAAGAATTACTGTAAATTTTGAATTGGTTTAGGACCAGTCGTTAGTGCTGTAGGCTGACGAGTAGAAAGTACGTTGTTCGAATCTATCCTGGCACCCCGTCTCTGTAGTAGAGAATTCCGTAAAGAAATCTTGGGGATGAGAAGTATGTCAAAAACTAACCTTTTCTCACAAGAGTTTGTTCGTTCTTTGTATGCATAGAACTAGTCTACCGTATTGGGTCATCTAGGGTGGCAAACTAGCTACGTTTTCAATAATGGTTTATCTACGCTTTCGTTCATCAATGAGACATGCGCTTTCACTTCCTTTTCCCCGGCCTTACCCAGCTTTGAAAATATATTCGTTAACTCACATTTACTAAGCGTCTACCCCACCACATACACTTCCCATAAATAAATCAAACAACAAAAACAAAAACAAAAACAACAACAACAACAACAACAACAACAACAACAACAACAACAACAACAACAACAACAGAAGAAGAACAACAACAACAACAACAACAACAACAACAACAACAACAACAACAACAACAACAACAACAACAACAACAACAACAACAACAACAACAACAACAACAACAACAAAACAACAACAACAACAACAACAACAACAACAACAACAACAACAACAACAAAAACAACAACAACACCACCACCACAACAACAACAACAGCAGCAGCAACAACTACAACAACAGCAACAACAATAAAAATAACAACGGCAATAACAACAACAGCAACAACAACAACAAGAACAACAACAACAAAAAACAACTCAACAAAGATCTAAAAAAAGTGGTTACCTTTGTCAAGTCATTGCCAGTTAGTTTTTTTTTTGTTGGTTACATTTCTGAGGCAATTCAAGTTTTTTGTACTTTATACCATTTCTTTTGTAAAAAAATGGCAGGAGGGGGCGAGGTTAGAGATTGACGGAGGGGATTGTAAATGAGAGATGGGAGAGGAGGCAGTGTAATGGGAAAGCTGGCACATTTCTTGTGACGTCCACGAACAATAAATCGCACTAGCAAGCAAACAAGTGAGAGAAAAACATCAAACAACAACAGTAAAAATATAGTGTATGTAATTTATAGAACGTTTCCTCCTTTTAAGAATAGTCTCTGAACAGTACCGTGGATTTGCGTACAAATTATAGACCCATTGATAAACTGGGACCGAACAGACCCGCAGATTCGGACTTTCCCGCTTGTCAGAGCAGACGTGGAGTGTAATGGCATGGACACGTCAGACCAGTTGGATCTAGTCCTGGTTATGGAGTCCTGGAGACTACTGGAGACTAGCAGCTTGTCTCAGAGATCCCTGGAACCTCCCGCAACACGGAATTAATATTGATGCTTTCTCTTGTTACCACTGGAGTCATTTCTAGACTTGCTGTTTAAAATCAAAGCACTTTTATATTTGAGTGTTGCGGAGGAGCAAAGGGACTTAGAGCAAACTGTAGTCAGTTTGAGAGGAGGAGGGACGCGGAAAGGAAGGGAGAGAGTGAGGACGAGAGAGGATGAGGGAGTGAGTGAGTGAGGAAGAAAAAGAAAGAGAGAGGTTTAGAGCAAAAAGAAAAAGAGAGAAAAAGAGAGATAAGAGATTGAGAAAGAACAGTCAGAGAAAGGGAGAGATAGAGAGAAAGAGAGAGAGAGAGACAGAGAGAAGGGAGAGAGAGAGGGAGAAAGAGAAAAAGAGAGAGAGAGAGAGAGAGAGAGAGAGAGAGAGAGAGAGAGAGAGAGAGAGAGAGAGAGAGAGAGAGAGAGAGAGAGAGAGAGAGAGAGAGAGAGAGAGAGAGAGAGAGAGAGACAGACAGACAGACAGAGAGAGAGACAGAGAGAGAGAGGGAGAGAGAGAGAGAGAGAGAGAGAGAGAGAGAGAGAGAGAGAGAGAGACAGAGTGAAGGAGAGGCCGAGATATAGAAATATAGAAAGAGAATAAAAACAAACGGTGAACAATAAAAGTTTGATTCTGTCCAAAATTGCGGCAGAGCCAGTTTTAGATGGCTTGTGTTGGAGTTGCCAAAACAAGAGCGCAGTTATTGGCCCTGTCTGAGAGGTTGCTTTATGTCAAGTTGATGGGCCATTTCAGACGTTGAGGAGAAAAAAAGAGAAATAAATACAAATTGTTTAGCCTTGCTCCTTTCGGGATTCCGTTGTTATAAACGAGAAAAATTGATGCTTCTCTTGATCGTTTCGGGTTTTCCCTCTGTAATTCACTTTCGTTTTGTTTTGCTTTCACTTTCGTTTCTTTTTTTTTTAAAGAATCAGCTTTTTGATAAAAGGCTCAAAAGACATTTTGTAAAATGTTAGAAGAAGGTGGCGCTTCTTGTTGTTTTGTATCAGAAGTCTTTGTCTGGTTTTGACGTTTGGGTTTTTTTTATCTGTAAATAGTTTGAAGAGCCTTGAGGTATTGTATGGTTTTATGTGGGTAATGTATACAACTTAAAATTGCGCTTATTTTTATCTCTGAAACTTAATAATATAAACCCACATGGTGTATTATGTCCCTTTTTGTTTATGATATCGAATTTTTTTTTTGAAATTTAAAGTCTTCGATCTGTATAAAATTATCTACATCTCAAGATGTTCTTTTAATGTACACAATCACGTATATATTTATCTATGTGTCATTAAACCATCTTCGCTCACATTATAGTTTTATAATTTAAACGTGTTAGAACAATTGTTTCTCACATTATTTTTTGAACTCAATAAGTAGATTATAATTCATGTTGCTGCATATACGATTCCTCAGGAAACCGAAGGAAAGTAAAACGTATCAGAGATAATGGTCCATACTCTGATTGCTTTGGGCGGTCAGGATTCTTCTTTGGATTGCAAAAGTCGTTCACTAAGGCTTCTCTACAAAAAACAAAACAACCAACAACAACAAAACAAAACAGATAAAATCCCGTGAAAATTTACTTAAGAAACATCGAGTTAGGCAGTTCATGGAATGAGCGTAACGTATCCATTCAGTGCCATTGGTTGTCTAAAGGGACTGGAACTCTCGACCCCTCTAACAGCAGGACTGATAGTTCTAATCTCTCACCCTTCTTGGAGTTCTGGCCTATTTGTTTGCGCCGGCGGCTAGTCGAAAAAATAATGGAGCAATGTAGATCTAGAGTTGTAAGTGTAACGGTTCTCCAAACTGAAACCTTGGACTAAGTAGTACTTGTGTAGTTAAAAATAAACAACAACAAACCAAAGTCGGGGGTATAAGCTTATACCTGCGTTCTACTTACTACCCATAGACCAGAACAACCCGGAATTGCAATCCTATTGGACATCGCTAGGTGACATTAAAAGGCTCTATCAACGCGTTTTTGAAAGAACAACAACGCAATGTAAATTTAGGAATATTATAGATTTAAAACTAGGTCATTAATAATAATAACGTTTCTACTATTTTATAACTAGGCTGCCAATATCTACAGTAATTAATTTGAAGATCCTTCTGTTCAGGTAGAAAATGCGGATAGAACTTTTGTCATGTTACCTCGCGTGGAAGCTATCGCCAACCAAGACATACGGTGACACACTCTATAGCACCAAAAAAAAACAAACCCAACCCCAAACATCAACAACAAAAACAACAACAACAACAACAACAACAACAACAGCAACAACAAAAACAACAACAACAACAACAACAACAACAGCAACAACAAAATACAAAACACAACCTTTCTTTGAACAGCTTTACGTATTTTTGAATATTCGGGAACATTTTTATAAGACAGTGATGCCAGCTGAGACCCAAACCCTAGATCTCCCTTCTCGTCAGTCAGAAGAATGAAACAACTTGTCTAGCGGCGCCCGCCTGTTTAGTGAAAGATCTGCGTGTCTATCTAAGTAAAAAACAAACAAACAGAAAACAACAACATTAAAAACTTCCTTTAATAGACGATATTTCATTGCAATGTTTACAAACCGTTAGAGCTTCTGTAATGTATCTCCATATACATAAGATCTAATTGTTTACATGCCGTGACAGACTCAACTCTTAAATCGTGAGAAGTAAACATGTTTAGCGAGAGCAATCGCAATCAACGTTTTTTGCTTTGTTCTCTTCGTATCAAACCGAAAAGCTTAAACGTCCCCTTAAGCAAACGCAAAAATGTAAGAATTTTCATTAAATTACCGCCAATTCAAGCATGTGGAAGCTAGACAGACATTTGCCTTGTTCATATAGCATATTGTATTTGGCTGGGTTTTTTTTCCTTATTCCCACCGTTATTGTGTTAGCTGTCCACAAATACAGCACGCCATTGGATTAATCAAATTTACCCCTGAGTGAAGTGCAGATCCATTTGGCCGAGCCCCGAGATGCAAGTCCTATGGAAAGCCGCCTTTAAAAGATACCCCGCGGACAAACAGCTCGGGAAAGCCCGCAATAAAACAAAAAGGCATTGTTGCAAACACAATCACACAAGACAAATTGTGCGCATAATTGGGTAGAGTGCTGTTTTCTTAGAACCCTTTCTCGGGCCGGCTTTCCGTTGGGTTCTTGTTTTGTTTTTGACGATTGCTTTTAACCGGGCAGCTTTGATTAAAAGCACTTGATGCTTCTGAGCAGATGAATTCGATTTTCTGAGGAAAATGGCGGACATGTCATTGTGATTAAAATCGGCGGCCCTGCCTCTTTGAAGCGGCGCCTGGTCTTCGAGGTTGAGCTTTATGGAATCCTGCAGGCGGACTCTGTGTGTTTGACAAACAATTCACCCTTAAGTTATGAGAAAGCAGAGAGTTTTTGATCTGTTTGTATCGTGGGAGGGTATAGGGTCTGTCCCAATAAATAGATGTATAATGGAAGCAACAATGGGTATAGAGTTTGTATTTGTACATGTTTTTTTTTCTTTCGCTAAAAATCGTTTATTTATTTAAGATGAAACAAGATGAGACAAAACATGATTACGAAGCTTAATTTGTTCTTAAAACCTACATTTGATTTATTCAACAGTAAGCACAAACAATGTTAACACTATTATCCACAGACGTAATGATGTATGTTAAAACTTGAAAATAAAAATGCTGCTATCAAATTTAACTATTTCGCAGAGTTTTGATTAGAAGTTATTGTATTTCTAAACGTCGTATAAAATTAAAGCAACAACAATAACAACAACGACAACAACAACGACAACAACAACGACAACAACAACAACAACAACAAGAACAACAACAACACCAACAACAACAACAACAACAACAACAACAACAACAACAACAACAACAACACAATAACAACAAAAATAAACAATAACCCCCTCCACTGCAATAATTGATACCCCACATTACAAGGGTGGTTGATAAGTATCGAACCCAAAATCTCCAATTCCATATCTGAGTCTCGACCTCCATGCCTCATATTCTTAGTGATTTCGCCTAACACGTAGAGGGTGTTCCTTGTGTGGATATTAATGTTGCTGTTTCAATAACCGAAAAAGTAACAACAACAAAAACAACAACAACGACAACAACAAAAAAGCAGCAAGATACATAAAAGAATAAAAAAACAATAACAACAACCAAAAAACGGCAATTATTCAAAGAAAAAAAACAAACAATGAAAATAACTTTTTTGTTTAAAAATAAGTATATTCAGCAAATAATAAATACCATAAGCGATAAGTTCAGCTTTCAACACGCACGACCAAGTTTTTGAATTTTTTTAAATAAAAGACCATAATCATAAACAAAGTCGGATTTAATGTACTAAGCATTGGTGCAATCTAATTACCATCTAGAAGAACAGCTATTATAGTTTTCAAAACAATTTTCATTCCCAACTCACAAAGACTTTTACTGACTCCCCAATAGATCGGTAACAAACTTGACCTCTCACCTTCAGCATCTCATACGAGGCATTGCGATCTCCACGAAATAACCAATGACATAATTACAACGTTCATTCATGGAGTTTTTCTGATCGCCCATTGGCTCCGTAAATCTAGGATAAAGCTATCATTGGACATCGATGTAAATCCACATACATGTCGTCTTTGTTTTGCTATGTCGCCGTTCTCGTAAAGCCTCTATTACATCGAGAGGGGCCCCTCGGTAGCTTCTTGAATTTTCGTAGCAGCTTCTCTCTATGATTATTTATATAATGCTTATCTTCTCATTAAACTATTGCTATTCCAAGCAAGTGGAAGCAGAAAGGACATTAATTTTTGCCTACATGTAATATGATCAAAATATTTTTTGTCTGACTTTTGATCTTCGAGAGAGGAGTGTGATTAAAATGTATTAAATGAGACGCCCTGAAGAAGTTTTTGGGTATGGCAACTGGTTTCGTTTAAAGGTGACTCTGGCATTCCAAAGATAAAGAACTCGGTAACAGATGGGAAGAGAGAGAAAGAGAGAGAGAGAGAGAGAGAGAGAGAGATGGAGGGAGGGAGACGATAGAGAGAGAGAAAAGACTGAGAGTGACAGAAATAAGGGGTGATTGTTCTTGAAGACATGCACACCAGAACCAAACCAAACAGACCTGAATTATGATCTCACGGAGCCTCAAAAGCCGATCGCTTCCAATACACCAAAGTTTGATTGGTTTTGTTTTCTATTTAAAAAAAAGTGGGCAAAAAAGATTTTTTGATTCAGGATCGAGACCTGGGGAGAGAGCAAGACAATCTGGCGCTACAATATACTCCTCCTCCCACTTTCCCCCATTCCTCAATCTCATGAGGCGAAAACACTGGGTTCATTCTCCACAACAGAGGATAAAAATGTGATGTCTGTCAAAAGGAGGAGGTTAAATATAAAATTTAAGAAAAAGAAAAACAAATTTATTTGGAGTTTTGATTTTAAAAGAGAAAAGAAAATGTTGAGTGATTGAGAAAGAAATGAAGAGAGAGAGAGAGATCGAGAGAGAGAGAGAGAGAGAGAGAGGAATAGAGAGACAAAGAGACAGAGTGTGGGAAGGAAGAGTGTGATAGAGACAGAGAGAGAAAGAGAGAGAGAGAGGAAGAGAGAGTGAAAGAAAGATAGAGAGAGAGGAAGAGAGAGACAGAGAGACAGAGTGTGGGAAGGAAGAGTGTGTGGTAGAGAAAGAGAGAGAAAGAGAGGAACAGAGAGAGAGAAATACAGAGGGAGATAAAGAGGGAAAGTTTTCCTACCAAATTAAGATAATGGGATCATGAAAAACTAGATTCATCTGGCCTTGATCGTCAATTGTGAGACAAATAAAAAAAAAGTAGAAAAGAGATAAAGACAAAATAGAAAGTTTGGTAATAGACCAGCTGATTAATCTCTATACTGGTTGAGTCTGTGCCAGTACACTGTGACAAGCTGAGTCAAACTAATGGTTACAACTCGTTACTTATGAAATCTTCATATTCGTATTTAAGTGCACTTACAAACTAGATCTTTGTGTCGCAGATCACAAAATTCTCATACTTTGGTCTTGGGACCAGTGCGTAGTATATCCTAGCTTTTGAGATGGTCTTTAAGTATTAAATATTACTCTTCCCCCCCCCCCCCCCCCCAAAAAAAAAAAAAAAAAAAAAAAAAAGCAACTAAAAAAACCCCAACAACAGTAACAATAACAGCAAACAGCCAACAAAACCCAACAAAAACGCAAGAAACCCACAAGTGAAGTAAACTCGGTAACAGTACATTATACATTGTTTTGTGAGGGGCAGTGTCCGGTGGTACACTATTGATTGCCTGAGAGAAAATTGTTCTAAAAAAAAAAAAAGAAAAGAGTGAGGAAATGAGAAGCAGCGAGCGAGAAAGAAGGAGAAATAAAGAGAGAGATA
Organism: Elysia chlorotica; assembly: GCA_003991915.1. NCBI lineage: Eukaryota > Metazoa > Mollusca > Gastropoda > Plakobranchidae > Elysia > Elysia chlorotica. Next base: position 588,522 of record RQTK01000209.1, on the reverse strand, counting down.
TAGAGAGAGTTTGGATTCGGGAGGGATGAATTGTGTAGAAGAAATAGTGACGAGAATTTGTGAGCAGACAAACAAGGTTGGGGTGGGGAGAAGAGACAGATATGTCTTGAGAGATATAGACAGACAGACAAAAACAGAATGATGGAGGGGAGAGACATAGTAATAGATACAGAAATAGCGAGACAGATAGACAGATAGATAGATAGATAGATAAGAAAAGACTGAGAGTGATAGAAAGAAGAAGTGGTTGTTCTTGAAGACATGCACACCAGAACCAAACCAAACAGACCTGAACTATGATCTCACGGAGCCTCAAAAGCCGATCGCTTCCAATACACCAGAGTTTGATTGGTTTTGTTTTCTATTAAAAAAGTGGAAAAAAAAAATGTTTGATTCAGGATCGAGTTTTGGGGAGAGAGCAAGACAATCTGGCGCTACAATAGAGTCTGCGTGTCTGAAAGGCGATCAAACTCACCTCCCCCTCTCTGCACTTTTCCCATATACTCCTCCTCCCACTTTCCCCCATTCCTCAATCTCATGAGGCGAAAACACTGGGTTCATTCTCCACAACAGAGGATGAAGATGTCAAAAAAAGGAGGTTAAATATACAATTTAGGAAAAATAGAAAAAGTGTTATTTGGAGTTTGGATTTATAAAGAGAATAGAAAATGTTGAGTGAGTGAAAGAGGGGGGGGGGTTGGGTTGGTTTAACGTCCAACAGCAGCACTATATAGGCTATATCGTGGACGGGCCCAAGACACGCGTCTGAAAATGTTATGTGCTGCCACACACGAGACAGGGCAGGGACACCATGACTCCTGTCTCAGCCGGTCACATTATACTGACCCAACCAGTAGGGAAAGCACTGAAAGAGAAAACATAAAAATATGGTGATAGACCAGCTGATTTATATTCGGGGGTTACGCGGTTTGGTTCTCGAGCAAGCCGCTTAGTTCTCTATACTGGTTGAGCCAGTATAATTATTATGACCAACTGAGACAAACTCATAGTAAACTCACCAGGTGCGTTAACAAAAAGGTCGTCCCAATTCTTCTTGACCTTATCGACAAGCACTTATGAATTCGATAGTTTTGTTGCAGAAAACAAAACTGTTATGCTTTGGGACCCGTCCGTCGTATACCCTAGCTATTGAGATGGTATTTAAGTATTAACTACTCCACCATTAAAAAAAAAAAAACAGA
>RQTK01000209.1:551811-587064 GCA_003991915.1 Elysia chlorotica | reverse complement strand
GAACGCATGAACAGCGAGTAGTGGGGGGAGATTGGGGGGGGGGGGAGAATGGAGAGTGTACAGAGAAAGAAATAGAGACGAGAATTTGTAAGATATTGGCCTAAAAGGTGGGGATGGGAGTGGAGAAAGAGACAAATGTGTCTAGAGAGCTAGATATAGACAGACAGACAAACAGACAGATAGACAGACAGACAGAAAGAGAAAGATAGATAGACAGATAGATAAGATAGATAGAGAAAGAGAGACAAGAGAAAGAACATAGAAAAATCGAAAGATTGGTAAATATAAATAAAGAGATGAAACAGACCGAATGAAGTAGTCAGAGAGAAATTAAGAAAGGTATAAACAGATTTAAGGTACCGGGACAAAGAACGCACAAGTGTAAAATATGAATTCAAATGATCTTTGTTGTAAAAACATATATATGTTAAACTGAAAATACCCCAGATATTCATTTTCTTCTTCTACACCTCCTTTTCCTTATTTTCTGTCCATCTTGCGAGGATCTGACGAGCGAAGGGGATCAAGCCTGAACACCCCCCCCCCCCCCCAAACTGCAGTCCATCTTGCACGCCTGGCGCCCCCGTCATGCCAACTGGACAAAACAAAGGCCTGGTTTTGGTGTCAGGTCCATTTGATTTAAGACAGAGAAGACAGAGCGACGGAGCAGTCGGAGGAAATTGAACTGCAGATTCTGTGGCTGGCCGAGAGCAGCTTAAGACAGAGAGACAGAGAGGTTCGGGGGGCGTGATCTGGGCATGAGCACTTTGGATATTGATCTCGGATTTTTCTATCATGTTTTGTGCTTTTTGAGAAATGTTCTGTTGTTTTTCTCTGATAAAATGAGAAAGGAAGTATATGGAAAGAGAAAACCACACACAACTTAAAATTAAAAAAAAAAACAAGCAAACAACACAACAACAATAACAAAAAAAACCAACAACAAAATAAATAATAAAAAAACCCACACAAGAACAAAAACACAATTGGAAAGACACAAAAAGAAACACCCCCCCCCCCCAAAAAAAAAAAAAAATACACAAAAAAAACAACAACAACAACAACAAAAAAGAAAAAAACAAACATATAAAAGCAAAAAGTATGCAAGAAACAATCCAGGATGACTGTGTCTTAAAAATGTATATGAAATGTTCTTTTCACAGTGTTAATCCAAAGAGGGGTGCCTGCATGTATTATGAGTATTCGTTCTTTTAAACAATTTTTTATCATGGCTAACAATCTGAGAGGTCCCAGTTATGTACGCTTAGCTAACAATACAAATATGTACACATTTTTACGCGTGATGAGTAGGATACTATTCTATTACCATGGGATCTAACATTAATCAAAGCTGTGGTATGGTATTAACAGGTTTAAACATGTTACCAACGTAACACTTTTGTACTAGAAAGATAAAAACTTGGTTCTGCTTTCATTAATACCCACTCAACCCACTCTACTTTCTTTACTGTGGTCTTTGGTCGGAGAAAGCAAAACTCTATTCATGTTTATGGTTTTGTGGATTTTTTGGGTCAAAGAAAGATCCTACACGGAAACAGGGCCCTAGAGTGTTGTTTTTTTTTGTTTGTGATTTCATTCCCTACTGGTTGAGTCGGTATCAGTATAATGTGACTGGCTGAGACAAGAGTCTTTGTATCCCGCGCTGGGTCTGTGTGGCATCACTCAATGTTGTCAGACGTTTGTCTTGAGACAAGTCCACAACATAGCCAACGTTGAACGTTAAGCTAAAAACTCCCGTGTCGTCCCTATCAGACTCTTGGGTGTCTGCGGGGCAACAGGTCAAGTCAAATTTGTTAAAAAGTATAGATTGAAATCCAATCAACCTGTGCAATGAAGAACTTAGTTCACCACTCGAGTAGACCAGTTGAGTCAGAAAGTGTTACTTTGGACAACTCTGTCACCCCGACCCTTTCAGACCGTTGGTGAGGGAATGGGCAGCACGAGGGGGAGGGGGAGATCACGCTAACCTGATTACCGTGACACCGGAGTCAGTGTGATATCCAATACAGAAAATGGTTGACCCAGCTGAGATTTGAACCTCCAACCTCTGGCTCGGCAGTCCAGAGTAGCTATCAACTGAGCTGCCTTACGCCGGGCGGTGTGTGTGTGTTACAGGGGCCAGGCTAACTGGATTACCGTGACAGCCCGCGGAGTCGGTGCGATATCCTCCCCCTCTCAGCGCCCAGATAAGCCGCGCCATTCACTTAAGCGATCCCCCTACAATCCACTTAACAACGCTAGCGCCCGACCACTTGTCGCCCTCAATAACTAGCACTGTGAACTGACGCCAGCGGGAAATGCGACAACAACACTTACTACTTGCTTTAATGGTGGGATTTGATTTAATCTTGGAGAGATCGAGTGATCAGTGGCATGGGAAAGATTGGGGGGGGGGGGACTCTTCAGATACGTTTTATATCCGTTATCTTTTTTGTTCTCTTGAAATTGTTGTTTTAACTATGTTGACCGGTATATAAATAGATGCGTGTAGTCTTTAAAAGGTCCAACTACTTAAAGACGTAGTCAAATTTGATTTGGTCGAGTTTGAAAGAGAGGTGATCGTTGACTTTTGGACGTATTTCAATGAAAAAATTACATAAGAAAAATGTTCTTTTGTTGCCATTGTACCTTTTGTTTTTTTACTATGGGCAGCATAAATAGTTGCCTGAATTCTTCAAGATTAATGGTATCCCCGAACCAAATGCATTAGATCAGGGCCGTCAGATACTATACTTACTTTACACTCACATTATTGACATCCTTAATGAACACCAACCCAGTTTTTCTCGCGATGCGTCGTTATCAATTTTGACACTGATTTGATTTGCTGTAGATGACTTTGACATTCTTGAAGCAACGCATTGAATCTGATGCTGCATAAAGGCGACGCAGAGGGACAGAGAAATCGTAAAACGTTAGATTGGCGCGGGGGAGTGGAGGGGTTGGAGCAAGCAGTGAAGCTGCTCTGGGGATTCAGGAGCTTCTCGGTTCGAACCTTATGATTGTTGAAATGTATTTATAGTGTTTCTCCCCCTACTAGTTGGCTTAGACTAAATCCCTACTTTTCAAGTTCCGCCTCTGTGTGGAAGCATGGAAAACTGTCCAAGGGTTACTACAGAACCCGTTAATATGTAGGAGCATCCTTGGAAACATCAGAGATGTAAGCTAGGAGACATCTTTTCTTGTCTTAAGAATAAAGAAAATAGCAAAGGAAGAAATTGCGGCAGGAGGTCCGTGGTTAGAGCCCCGCCGCTCTGACACCTGCGTTTTTCCTTCTACTTTGGTCAGTGTCAGTACTAATGACTCTGAGATCTACGCCAAAATTATTCTGCTTGCGCCAATAGACATAGCTTTGGACAACGTAAGTGAAAGAAATGGGGCTGTAAGATTTTGGGGCGGAAAACCATTGTGCAGATTGCTCTACTATACAAATTTAAAAAAAAAAACTAATTTTACCGCCCCCTTTTCGTTTGCATATTGAATGGATTTGGAATTTTAGTACTTACTTTTTTGGAAGAAGTGAGCTTTGTTGTTTGATTGGTCGGTGTCTGAGCCACTAGGCTTTCTCGATAAGAATAGCGAATGGCATTGAATATTTTACAATGTTATTATGCAGAGAAAGCACGGATACATTATACTGAAACCGACCAAACAAGTAAAGAAAAACGCACACTGATTCGGGTTTGAACGCACAACTTTTCATTAGAAACCGTACTCTCTACCGACTGAGCCCCTTCATGCCCATTTCAGTTCAGTATGATTCTTACGTGTATTATTTTGGGATATAGTGGGAAACATGAAATTCACATGATGAAAGATGGTGAAGAGAAAGGTACACTGGGATACCATATAGTATTAACAGTCCAATCTTTAAGGTATTAGAGCTGAAAGGAATTTTATGTTTTAGAAATTCCTAAAGTACACATCTCTTGCATGAAATGACAAGAGCCCATTATACACATACGTGGCTAGTGGACAGATTATCCGGACACATCCTATGATATCCTGCCCGGTATTTTGGACATAATCAAAGAGTGTTCATGGATACCTTGAGAAAACATGGGATCTACTGGTCGACGCTGTATAACATTAATACCTCAGACAGAAGTCCTCTTATCTCACTCTGTCTATCTGGGAAGCACGTTAAGATGTTTGACATTAGTCTTGAGATGCGTTAGCCATATAGCCAAATAACAATTCACAAACAAGTTAACCGGCCAATTAACAAGCGATAACTTGGGACATCCAGACTGAACCCAATTTATTGGAACGGATATGATGGGAAAGCACCTAGAGATATAGTAGGGATACTTTTTTCTTTGGACAGAGAGAGAGCGAATAATGATATCTCCTTGCTCAACGTACCTCAGGCTCCCAAAAAGGATCATATACTACAACGGGTCCAAGGCTAAACGTCTAATACTTTTACATGCCGACACTAATTAAAAGTGCGGAGATATCAGGACTCCTGTCTCAGCCGAACACATTGCACTGATATTTACCCAACCAGAAAGGGAAAGATTCCGTCAGAACCATGGTCACTTGCTTTTAAACCGAAAGCTCTACCACCTTAGCCGGGTGTTCCCTTTAAGGATACCTTGGTGAGACCTATGGAAACTTACTCTTAACAGTTGCGTATACAAAATTGTCTAGGTAGGCATATTGTCAGCAGGTCAGCAATTGTAAACAATGTCCATCTAAACAACAGGCCTTGCACTGATTGTGGCCGTTGTTTCAGTTGGTAGTGTGGTCGTGTAAGAATCCCACTTTCTCCGGGGCAAACAACGGGCTAAGATAAAAGGAGGGATTTGTTAGGTCTCCCTGAATGTGTGTGCCCCCTTACACAATGCTATATCGTGACAAATGCAGATCCCAACGCAGGAATGTAGGGATGGCTTATCTGCTGAGACCTGGACACTGATGCGTCCTGCACAACGGACAAGTTTGGTTGTATCAAGTCTTCTGTAACAATGTCTGGTATTGGATAATGGGCTGTCCATTAGGTGCTTAAGAGGGTCTGAATGATTTCGCTGAGTGGTTTATATATTCTTTATTGTTGAATACCAGAATCATATAGGCAATTATGAGAGAGGTGTCAAAAGCATAACAAATACACACTTACAAATACATGTGCCATTCCATAAAAACATAAAAAGGGGAAAAACGCAGAGAAAGGGATTTGTGAATATAAAAAGTAACCCACACTTAAGCAGACCAAAGCAAACGACAAATAATCAAAGGACAATTTCTGTATATTTCTATGTGAGTTTGTCTAACTCTGGTTCCACCTCTCACCCATTCTCTCTCCTTCTCTCTCTGTCTAACTTTCTCTGTCGTGCTGTCTGTCTCTTTCTCTGCCTGCCTGCCTGCCTGCCTGTATGTATACCTGTCTGTCTGCCTGTCTGCCTGTCTGTCTGTCTGTCTGTCTTTCCTTGCTCCCACATCACCTTCCGCAATCTTTAACCACATCCATGGCGAAAGACGACCACAAATGCATGCCCACTGTTTTTAGCCCACCGATTGAGAGAAATTCTCGCGAGGCTGGCATGCCCAGAATGTCCGAGCTATGTCCAGAGTTAATGTCTTAAGGTGGTATCTAACAGGAGTAAAATCTTCAAGATAACAGCAGGGGCCGATATCGTGACAATCCCCATTAGAGCCGGTACAAATGTAACTACTTTAAACAAGGGAGATAATGCGCTTTTATCTGGATTTGGGCATAAACTCGAGATGGGCAGAACCAACAGTTGATGGGACTTGAATCGCTGGCCAGTGTCTTTGTGTGATGTGGTCTCTCTGATGTCCGGCCAGCCACAATACCTGACCACGATCCGGTTGCTAGGAGTGGCAGGGTTGTCTGCCCACAGACACAGCCACCCGCCAGGGGTCGCTGTAAGACACAGGGTGGTGTTGATCCTAGGGGAATTGTTTTTGGATCAGACAGGTCGGGCTTAGACAGGGCGTCGCCTGTCCAGAGAGTTCTTGGACAATCAGGAAATCAAGAGTCAGATGTTTGCATTGTTTAAGTGTATCAAAAACAAACTACCCTTCATCATCTCTTGGTGTTTTAAACTTGTTGGAGCTGTGGCAGATTTATACCTGAAAAGGAGAAAGGTATACATGTAATTGCATTGGTATAATATAAACAAATAAATGCATCAAACGGGGGTGGGGATAATTATACATATCTCTCTGTAAAATGCGGTACATTTGTTCGAAATTTGGCATATTTATACCCTTAAATTATACACAGAAAGGGGAACATATTAATGGATACTTGAGTAAACAGAATAGTGGTACAATAATAATTAAATACACCTCCCCACTCAACAACTGCACATTTTTTTTTCTTAGAGTTTATTGCTTATCAAAATGTGTTTTACGAACACAGGGTTGTGTTGATCCGAGAGACTTATTTCTGGATCAAACTGTGTAGCTTAGTCAGGGAGTCACCTGGTTTGAGTCTTTAAATCATCATGTTGGCATTGTTTTAGTTTGTAAAAAAAAATACTTAGAGCTTTGCCTCAATGATAGTGTATTTTTTTAATCGACTGCTTTATTCCCGTGAATTATATCTAAAAAGGATATATAATGATGTATAAAAATGAATAAAAAAGTGGTGATTTTGTTTTCATCAGTTTATTACTAACCAATATGCTTTTTTCCGATCTCCATTATTCCTAGAAAAGGTTTTTTACGGCGACAGGCTACAACACTAACGTCTTGACTTCTGTCTAAGCCTGCTACAAATAGCAACCCAAGGTATACCTTGTTCAGTTTGTTTGGAACAAAGCACAGTATTTCGGATCCCTTGATGCAGGCAAGAGTATATTTTTTAAATATCACAAGTGGTGTCCCTAAGCAATGCGTATACATTGGAGAGCGCACCGTTCTCCTATTTTATCGTCATCTAGATACAAAACCAACCAACAAAACCAACAAATAAACAAATAAACAAGCACCACCACCACCACCACCACCACCACCACCACCACCACCACCAACAACAACAACAACAACAACAACAACAAGGAAATAAAGGTTTTAGATTGTTGTCACAGAAACGATATTAGGTTGCTTCTAAAAAAAATGTCTTCCTGCATCATTGCCTATCTCATTATCCATTTGTAAAATTTACAAAGAGGCAGTTTTAAAAAACATAATTATACTAAAATATCAACAGCCAATTATATTGCTGGGTTCCTAAACGAGTTGTTTGCTTGTTAGTTAGCGTCTAGAGTTAGTCCCATATAAGTATAATATTGTGGACGGATGCCAAAAACTAACGTCTGGCAATTTTAATTATTGTCACACAGAAACAGTGCGGTGAGATCTGAATTCCGGTCTCAGCCGTCCACATGATAATGACACCGACCAGGGAACAAGATCTGACAGATAGATATATTTCTGACCAATCGTAGGTTTTGAGTCGCGGTTGTTAGACCACTTAACCTTGTTCGCCCCTCTAGGATACCTTACAGGGTGTGCAGATGTATTAAGAACTGTGCCCAAGATGCAACGTCGCGTTTGGCAAATCAGTTCGAAACCGGAACAAATTGATAAAATATTCAAATAAAAGCTGTACTATGAAGTCTTTGACTGTTTTTGTGTTTAACCATGTTAAGGTATCTCATGGGCGAATTCCAAGACTCATGTCCGACATATTTACGTGCACTCGTAAGAAGAAATATCAAGGATACCAGAACCCCTACCTTAGTCTGTCACATTATACTGACACCAACCCAAGCAGTATGAAACTTTACTTTGAGGAGCAATTAATAAAACAGGTTTGAAAATGTTACTTCCCTTTCAACCTGATCAATTTCACTATGGGCCTATTGTTGTACTGAATCTTTTGAACGTCTTGTATGTGTTGTCATTTAACTTGACAGTGGGTACTTTGACACAATCTGAAGCCAACAGAGCAGGCGAAAGCCTTATGTATAAGACACCTGTGGATCTAAATGGACAGCAAATAACAGAAGGATAATGGTTTTCTGTGGATACTGAATACTTGAGTTGCTAGAGGCCAAAGATGCTAGGTAAGGCAAACAAAAGCACTCAAATTCCCGATAAACAAAGCACAGAGAGTGCATGTTGCTAGGATATAGACAGTGGTGGGGGTTCAAAGAGAGAGATGGAGAGAGAAGAGAGAGAGAAATGGGGAAGAGAGATGGAGAGAGAGCAGAGTGGGAGAGATGGAGAGAGAGGAGAGTGGGAGAAGAGAGACGGAGAGAGAGAAATAGATAGAAGAGAGAGAGAGAGAGAGAGAGAGAGAGAGAGAGAGAGAGGCATAGAGAGACATCGTAAGATAATTAATAGATAGAAGAGAGAGAGAGAGAGAGAGAGAGAGAGAGAGAGAGAGAGAGAGGCATAGAGAGACATCGTAAGATAATGTGAGGAGTGGGGGGAAGATAGATAAAGAGCGAGGGAGGGGATAGTCAGAGAGATGAAGAGAGAGGAAAAAAGAAAAAGAGAGCAAAAGATGAGAAAACTGTTTTGCTCTATGTGTGTGCATTGTGAAATTAAAAAATATATATATATATATATATGGGGAGGAGAAATTATTGTCTGGTGTTTTAGTGGACATTTTCGAAGAGGAGGTACTTTTTAAATCAAAGTAACAGTGCGGAAATAAAATCTGAGCTTTGAATCAGATGTTCTAGGCACAAGCTGAATCAGCGATATGATAGACATAAACAATCTTTGCATAGTAGATATGATTGGCAGTGATCTATTACTATAAAATCCTTGGTATAGTTTGGAAAAAGAGTGGTCAAAGTAGAAAAAGGTTTTATTCAGCCTACTCAGTCTACACAACTGTCCTTACTGTGACTAGTAATTGAATACTATAGCTCGCTTCGATCTTGAAAGTGAAAGTTTGTCTGTTAGGTTAATTGGGCTTGCTTTTAAAAAAAAACGCATTGAAGAGGATCTTCAAAACTTACGTCACTGTTTCTGAGTTAAGCAATCTAACTGTAATTCGGAACTAAAATCTGAACAAGTGTTTTCTTGTCTCCGAAGTGAGATGACTAGTTAAGTCTGTAGAAGATGATCCGTGTCTCTCCTCCTATGGCCCGTTGTAAACTAAGTTTGATAACATGCGGTTAGACTGGGGGAGGAATTTGTAGTCAGCGCTTGGAAAACTTCTTGATAAATGTTCTATGTGAGAATTTTGTGTATTTTTTAAAGTTTTGTTCACGACTTTCTGAAAACAGACATAATTATCATTACCGCTACCAGAGTTTAGGCCCATAGATGTAAAGATATGTGCACATTATTTCGTTAAGGACAAACCTTTCTCGTGTCAGATGATTTCAGTCTAATGGGCTAGCTAAGTTTTGTGCTATGTCATTATTTTATGAGCATACAATTTTTCAATTTCCAGATTTAAAATTTGAAAAGTCGTGTGCAAGACCGTTCAAAAAAGACTTTTCCCTGTTACAAGAAAGTTTAGTCTGATGTGTTAAGTTTAGTTCAAGACCTGTAAGACAAACATTTATCTAGTTTTTCTTTGTTATCAGTCTTGACTAATCATGAGATTGATGGTAAAGTGATGGACTATTGACAGGTGCATTCTTCCAGGATTTTAAGTCCTGTAATTGTTCCACTCAGAACATACAGGATTCGCTGCTGATTTCAAACTGATTTTGCGACAAAAGAAAACATTGTTGCTAACCCTACCCCGTTGTTTGAGCCGCAGGTAAGTCTTTCACTATACTTGGATTATATATTTCAGTAACAAACAGATCAGTGAAATAACGATGTATTCTAAAATAGCCGAAGATATGTCTAAGTATGTGAACATACTATTGATTTGTATGGAAAAAAAATTGGGGACAGAATGTCAAACATAGATCAAGATTAAGATTGGAATGATTTCCGAACAGGTAATAGAATCTACATATTTACACTTTAAAGAGTATTTCGTTTTCTTACGAAATGAAGAGATTCATTTGTACCTCTCTCTCTCTATCTCTCTCTCTCTCTCTCTCTCTCTCTCTCTCTCTCTCTCTATCTGTGTAAAGGCATCCGTTCGTCCGACAGGTAAATGTGTTGTTTCTTAGCGTTAACATCAGCATATTTATAGGCTATACTGTTGACGGGTCCCAAGACCAACATCTGACCAATTAAAGTGCTGCCACACAGAGACAGTACGTGGATACGCTGTCTCAGCCGCTAACATTATACGGACACCAACCCAACCAGTGGGGGACGAAGTCGCCAGAACGTGGCTCGAAACCCAGGCCTCCTGTGTGGAAAGCCAATGTTCTAACCCAAGGCTACCGCCTCCCAGGAACACGGGTGTATCATTGTATCATTTGTGCTAAACAGCCCATAATTGTTTAAAAAGAACGTTAAGATAATATTATCCTGATCAGTTCTCTGCCGTTCCAAATCTCATCACCTAAAATAGTCAATGAAAATGATATAAAAAAACGTACGAATCCCACAATCCTATCATTCTGTCTGAATACTCTAAAAGCGGGTCTTTGTTAACTTTTGTTACTACATTTCTTACATCTCCTACACCATATCTTCTTCTAATTGGCGTGTTTTTAGTTATTTTTGTGCAACCTTATTCTTTCCTCACAATTTTTTATTTCTGCATGTCATTTTACTTTGTGCTGTCTGTCTATAGCTCTTTCTCTCCCCTATTTTCACTCTCTCACTCCCTCTCCCTCTTTCTCTCTCTCTCTCTCTCCTCCTCCCTCCCTCAGCATTCATCCTCTCTCTCTCTATCCATGTGCTGTACCGTTTTGTTCTCTCCATCCACCCACCACCTTGCACCCCCCTCCCTATTTGCTCCCTTGTCAGCCAGTCTCGAGTTTGGAGTGTGAGGGGATCTGTTTTGTTGACAGATTAGAGAGGGCGTGGAGAGGCGCCTCTCTGCACGGAGAGAACCCTCTCCATGTCAGACTCACTCCCTCTCACCCACTCCCTTTCTCTCTCTCTTTCTATCACTCACTCATTCCCTCTCTCACTCCCTCGCTTCTTGGCCTCGCGATATGGAGGTACAGGGACTCGTGACAGCTGATGGGGCAAGGACACCGAAATGTGTGTGTGTGTGTGGGGGGGGGGGGGGGAGTTCTGACCACCAGACAGACATACACACTTAAAGGAATATGGATATTTGATAAATAGGCTGATTGTTCGATAGGAAGATATGAAAATAAATAGAAAAAAATAGGAAAGAGTATGTAGAACCGTGAGCCAGAGAGTGAGAGATAGAAAAAGAGAGAAAACGAGAAAGAGAGAGGAAATGAGTGAGAGGAGAGGAGGTGGACAATGATCTATTCGTCCTGTAGCGGGGACACATAAAAAAATAGAAACCATATAACTAGTATATGAATAAAAATAACAATCAATCGATTACAACAATTGGGATGAGTTTAAATGTACCAAAAAAATTACGTTACACTTATCGAGATTTTGAGAGGATTGGCCGATTAGTGTTTAAGCCTGATGGGTTAGTAAATTAATCCTAGTGACAAGAAGTAGGGCACCAGCTGAGATTCCAAATGAGGCGAATATCATGGATGCTTTAACAAACCCCCCTTAGTAATCAACATCGCATAATGTTAGAAAAGCGATATGCTTTAAAGAATCCGCCCCCCCCCCTCTTTCTCGGAAATAGAAGGGAAAGAAAAAGAAAAAAGACCCCATCGTGTATTTTATTTAATGATTCTTACAACAGTCTTAGATAGGTGTTGTCTTTTCTTTATTTTTTTCTAGAGAGAGAGAGAGAGAGAGAGAGAGAGAGAGAGAGAGAAAGAGAGAAAGAGCAAGAAAATGAGTGCGAATAAAGGAGTTGTACAATTATCTATTTGTCTTGCAACGGTAACACACACAACATAGAATCAAACTCCCAGACCAGCATATGAATCAAAATAACAAAAAAGAAAGGCAAAAAAACAAGAAAAGTGAGTCCCCTTCGTGTATTTTATTTAATGATTCTTATAACAGTCTAAGAGAGACTGGTGTCTTTTCTTCATTTTTTTTCTCCGAACGGGTATTGGTCCTCAGTTTTGATTCGCTGGAATTTTGGACTGGATAAAATTATTTAGTTACAAGTCAAAAGAATGATATCAACAGAACAGTTATTGACTTGGGTTTATATGCACTCTTAGAATACTAGTAAGCTAAAGTGTTTTTTTTTCGTATGTTGAACTATGTGTCTATTGTTCTTAGCACACGCCCTACATCTACACTGTTTACTTAACCCTTGTGTTGCGTATTTCGTTTCGGTTTCATGCGCAACTCTAACGGTTTACTTCAAGACCAAATGAACTTACACACGCAACATCGAACAACAACCAGTATTATCATTGCCTATAGTCTCTGTCTTGCAGGGAGACGAAAACGGAAAATTGGTTCAACAGAATAAGCAGGGTTTAAAAATGATAATGGTTCCATTTTCACTCTTGGCATACCAGTACACTAAAACAGTAATAGTAATTATTAGTATTATTGAATCGAACTTAGCTCTCAATCTTTGCTCCTCACCAAAATGCTTTTTACAGGACCATGTAAACCCTGGCCTTGAGAATTGGGTTTACCCAACCAGAGACTCGAACCCTGTTTCTATTGTTTTTATCAAGCGTAATATCTACTGAGCCACTTAAATTCTTCGTACCGCCCTCTCCATCAATTACACCAATCATGTTATTCAGTGTACCATCTTCCCTTCAGTGATGGAAAGTAACAAAAATTAATGAAATAGACAAAATTAACATAGACATATTCAACAACTGAATCATAAACTAAAAAGTAGTGTATCCATAGCCAGTCCTAGTTTTGAACCGTCGTTCCCTATGTATTGTATTTATATTAGATCTTAACATCTGGCCTTCATCACCAATTATATCATCACTCCTTCAGAAATGGAAAATAAATAAATACCATATTCAACAATATGAACAAGGAAGCAGAAAGTAGCCATCAACAATGGATGCAACCTTAGAGAGACTTAATATAATTATATCGATGGCCAGCCATAGAATCGAACCCTCGTTCTCTGTTGTATTGTTTTTACCGTTTTCTCTACTGGACTTCTTAAATTCACAATACTACAACCACCACCACTATCCACTACGACAAACAATACCACCACCACAATCACACCCACCAAAGACACCAATACCCGTTATACAGTCATGCGCTAGTCTCCCCATAGTCCCTCCCTGGGATGAAACGAAAACTCAAAAATTTAATCAACAAAAGGGGAGGGAAGGACGTCAGTCCCGCGGACTCTAATACAATCGGCTTAAAAATCGAAATCATCTTTTATTTGCCTGGGAAGAGGATTTGTGTTTGTTCTGTTCCTTTCTCTCTGCTCAGCCCAGCAGCTCTGGTATTCTTCCACCCCTGCTCCCTCCACCCATCTTTTGGTACTTCTCTTCTCCCCCTCACTCTCTCTGGGAGTCCTGACATTACCAAATTACCAACAGTTGGTACACCCTTAGTAACTCCCCCACCCGCCTGGCCTTTTTGTTTCTATTCCCTCCCTCCCTCCAGCCCTCTTGGCCCTTTCCCAGGCGTGTGACTGAAGCACTCTGGAATCTTAGGGGATTGTGGGTAACAAAAGCCTCACTGAGCTACCCTCGGGCCAATGGTATTGTCCAAAGTTCTTTAAAAGATTTGGGGAATTTTTATTTTCGTTTTCTCATTGTTGTGGATTTTCCCGTTGTCTTTGGAATCCTTTCACTGCAACAGTCGGTGTGTTTTTTTAAAGTCCGTATACAACCGTTTCTCTGATTTCTTTTAAAGAAAATCGGTTTCGTATTTTTTTCGTAGCCTAAAGGGCACAAAATACCCTGGAAATAATCTGGATTAAAAAGTGTTCTGGGTTTATTTAGGCAGAGACAGATGATAGAGAGAATGGGAGAAATTGAGAAAAAGAGATCTAATGAAATAAGCTGAAATCAAACTTTTAAGGAAATATGTCAAACGGTCGATTGAATAGAACGAGAGAAAGAGATGAGGGAGGCCAATCAAGCTATATGGGAGAGTATGAAAGCGAGGGGGGTGGTGGTTGGGAGAGGTCGTGTAAGAGGTATTTAGTTGGAAAAGGATAGATAAATATTTTTAGTGAGACAGAAAAACAACAATAAACATAAAAATAGATTCAGATTCGATAAATAAATAGATGTATAAAGAGCAATAGATAAGAATGATATATAGATAGATACATGGATAGGTGATCAATTGAAGGCTTGATACAACGAATTAAGATAAGTAGGTAGATGTTAAGATAGGTAGATAGATAGATAGATAGATAGATAGATAGATAGATAGATAGATAGATAGATAGATAGATAGATAGATAGATAGATAGATAGATAGATAGATAGATAGATAGATAGATAGATAGATAGATAGATAGATAGATAGATAGATAGATAGATAGATAAATTGATGGATACATAGATACATAGATAGATAATAGATACAATGATGGGTAGATGAAATTGATACATGGATGCTTTAATTGATAAAAAAGAAGGCCCAGAACTCACTAATATGTACACTAACAAATGATAAGGATGACGGAGGATTAAATTACGAGGAAAAAAAATGATACAGAGATATACACAGTGAGAGAGAGAGAGAGAGAGAGAGAGAGAGAGAGAGAGAGAGAGAGAGAGAGAGAGAGAGAGAGAGAGAGAGAGAGAGAGAGAGAGAGAGAGAGAAGGAGAGAGAGGGATGGAATGAGATTCAGAGAGGAATCATTATATGAAAAAAACACATTTTAAGGGGAAATGTGATTATCAAGTAAAGGATTAAAAACCATCCAAAACAAACATTGGCTTACAAAGGCTTACATCGATTGGTCGGTTGTTAGTGTTCTTCCAGAATGATTTGCTAGTAGTGCCCATTGGTACTGTTAAAAATTATTTAAGCTATACACAAATAAATATAGCAAGAATGGGCTGCCGTTTATATTTATAACGATCTAGATAACAAGGTAATATTGTAATTGTAGGTGCAATACAGGGTCATAAGAGAGCATTTGTATTAAAAATGTGAGGATGTGTACTGGGTATGCAAAATTGGTATGATAGAAGAATGGATGTATAGATCACTTCATGGATATGCAGGTTACTTCATGGATAGATATATTATTTTATGGATAGATGGATAGATAGATAGATAGATTGATAGATAGATAGATAGATAGATAGATTGATAGATAGATAGATAGATAGATAGAGAGAGAGATATATATTTAGATGGATAGGCAGTTATGTTTGTGTGTGTGTGTGTTGTCGCACATAGGCATACAGAAAGTACCAGGACTACAGTAACTGTCTCCACAAGTTGGGCAAAAGACGGTATGATTAGCCTTTGAACCGGCAACTACCTGCTCAGAAATCGAGCGCTCTATCGACTGAGGCAATTCGCCCCTTCCCTGTTGGAACAAGTAGGGAGGAGGAAACCTTATAGGACTTAATGTTTAAGCTTATTAGTTTTGTTTAGACCTTTTTCTACATTATGAGCTCAAGGTTATGTGGAGATAGGTTAGTTTGGCAAGGTTTGAAAAAGTATTAATTTTATCTTGAATTTCTTTCATTTAATCATGTACTCTAGACTTTTTGTCTTCATAAAGAATAAGTTAATCAGAGCAATGTGTGGGGTGGGGAACTAAAATCGTTTGTATATAGAAGAACAAAACAAAACAAAGCAATAAAAACATACAAAAAATAAATAAATAAAAAGCCTAAGCAAACAGACAGAAAGACAGACTGATAGACAGAGAACGAACGACGGAGAAAGAAGTCATGCCCAGCAGTACTAGAAGTATTTAAAGTGATCGAAATTAAGATAATGCTAAAAATAGCCAACCTGAATAAAAAACAGAGGATCCGATTGTGCCTGTTTTTATGTGTTTGTGTGTGTTCGGGTATGGCCATGGGTGTGAGCGTGGAGGGATAGGGGGCTGTTTTTTGGGGGGTGAGAGAAAGGGGAGGGGAGGGAGGGGGGGGGGGGGGTCGGGTTGAAGGGTATAGGGGCATTAAGTGACGCGGAATGTTTCGATTGCTCAGTCTTGGTGATCCAGTCCCTGGAAACAATAGCACTCAAACACTCCAGGGCTCCAGGACTCCAGGACCAGCAGGCCTAACCCCAGTCTCTACCACCACTGGGATGCCAAACCTGCGCCAAGAAAAGCGTATTTGAAAGCACTTTCCTTCCACTTGTTTGGCTAACTTTATTCGAAGGTTGGCTAGTTGGCAGCTCCGTCTCTGCCACTCCAGGCTTTGCGGTCAAGACGACTGTAACAGATAGCATAATCACGCCCTTTTGGCATGGACGTTTCTGATCGCTCATTGGCTCCATGAGTCTAGGGTAGAGCTATGATTGGACACCCGTGAAGATTTCCGTACCTATCGTCTTCGTTTTCACTATTGGTCCCGTTCTCGCAAGGACTGGACTGTGCTGGCCAAGTCTGGTGGAGCCATCAAGTAGTTTTGGTGCTCACTCGACTGAATGGATGCCTGGGTATGGTGGTACGGGTGGTGCCTTCGATTGCCATTTGCTTTTGATCATAGAGTGAAGCGAGATGGCTTAGTCAGTGGCTAGAGCGCTTGACTTGTCATTGGAAATTTCAGGGTTTCAATCTTGATGAAGTCCATACTGGTTGAGTCAGTGCCAGAGAAGAGATTTGGAAAGTGGTGGGAGCAGTGGTTGTGAAGTTTGCCACAAATACATCACCAAGTGTGCAAATATGATTATATTGTGGTTTGGGGAAAAAGAGACAGACAAATTGAAAAAAGGGAGATATTCAATAAGCAAAAAATACAATAATACAACATTTAGTATTTGATTTGTTCCATTTCCCCTGAGCTTTTGTTTTTTAAACAAACCTGAAACGGCGACAAATACGTCTCACCTCCTCGGTATAACTCCATTACAAAATCGATCAAACTATCACAATCGGTATAACTCCATTACAAAATCGATCAAACTATCACTAATATGCATGATAGGTGATAATGGTATATGGATGAAAAGAAAACAGTATAAGATAGTTATAAAAATAGATTTAGAAAATGAAAACCCTAAATTTCCCTTCACCCTCTTTTCTTTATTTCTTTGCTATCTACATTAAATAACAAAACAAAACAAACTATTTTGTTCCTTCTCTTTCCCCCTACATTCTCAACCTATGCTCCTCTTTTTTCTAATATCTTTTCCCTATCTATTCCCATTTCAAAGGTGAGAAATAATGAGTTTTCACCTGCAACATTTATGAGAGTTGAGACAATAGCCACTAACAGTACAAAGATGATATGTTTCTGTAGTACTGTGGTGTTAAAAGTCACTACTCACCACAGGCATTATGACTAAGTGGACAGTCCACTGACCACCACTGAGGAATGACCTTGACCCTTATCGCCCCCCACACTGTCTACACTATAATTAAATGCCCATTCCAACTAAACTGCAAAGCATATCTTTATGAGTCTACCCCCCTGGTGTATTTTTATATATAGTCCTTTCTTTTTAACTCTTTTTTCTCTCTATCACTTTCTCAATCTGTTTGTTTGTATTCTTGTTTGTCTACCTGTCTGCATTTCTATCGTTCTATAAATCTCTGTTTCTTTGTCTTTTTCTTTATGTCTGTCTGTCTCTGTTTCTGTTTGTGTCTGTCTATCTCTGATCTGATTTTATTCAAGTTGCCATCATTATTTTGTGAGCATCTTTCTCCATCTATCTATTTTCCTCTCTATTTTATCTACTTGCCACTTCCAAAACATTCTCCCCCTTTCTCCTTCTCTCTCTTTCTCTCTCTCCTCTCCACAAAAGCCTGTCCATGCGAGGTTTGCACAGCAGAGTGCTTGCCCCTGCACTTGTCTTTGATAGATCTTTTCTTCAGGAGTTCTTTTGTTGGGGACCTCGTCTCTTTCTTAATCGAACTTCTGCCTCCATCTCTCCTACTCCTTCTTCTTCTTCTTCTTCTTCTTGCCGCTCTAGTTCTGATTGATTTCCTCTGACGTGCTTTAGTTTCTTCTTCTTGTTCTTTTGGTACTGGGTGTTTATTTTGCTTTTACTTTTTATAATAAATATCAGTGCACGTATAACTTTTATATGATAACAGAACAAAATAAATTATTACATTAGTAATGGCGATGCTGGTTCAAAGTTTCGACCTGATACAAAAAAGGATTGTGGTTCGAGTCGCCTTGCTATATAATGGCTGAGTCGGTTTCAGTGCAATATGGTCGGCCAAGTCTCGGGAATTCCATTATGAAGGCTAGTCGCTTTATAAGATCTTCCTCTTTAGACATGAAACATTAAAACTGGAATACGGCGTCGCTTTCTCCGAACAAAGATGACTTTACTAGCGATTTCATAAAATGCATTGCAAATATTAAATGCATAAAACGGTAACACCCACATAGTAAAAAAAACACACACATATTATTGGATCTGATTTATAAATTTTTTTTACTTCTACTGGCGATAAAGTTCCAGCTTTCAGCCCACCCGACCTGTATTGTAAAATTCGTTTTCCAATTTAAACAACTAATTAAATGCTGTGATAGTAACAGATGCTTGGCCTATTTACACGATTCAGACTAACAGATTTTGTGTGTTTTGTCCCTGATTTTGTTCATTTCAGCCTCATTCCATTGACAAAGTTTTCAAGGTCACGCACCATGTTTTCGTTCCGTGTCAACCCAAGCTTGGGGTCCTTTTTTATTCCGGGTTCTTTTTTTTTAATGTATCGTTTCAATGTTGTAGAAATGAAAAAAAAAAGCAACACGAAGAAACCTCGAGACTTATGATAATAAATAAAATATAACTGTGTTTTGTTTACTTGGTGGTAAGCTACGCGGTTTGTAATATTTGGAGTAATGAATAAAGATTTAATTCCAAGATGAACATCTTAGTATTTTTCCCTAAATGATTTTCTTTTCTGGAAATTTAAGGGACAAACTCAACGGAGTGGCAATGAATTTGCTCATGACATTGCACCATTTTTAAGGTTTTTTTTCCATACCTTTTGAATGAATATCGATGGAACAAAGATGTGAAAACTTCAGTGTTTTAATGTTTTAAATAAAACATGCACACTCGTCGCAGCGGCTTACATGTACACGAAGTGACTTGGCTATTTTTACTCCGTTAACTTTTACTAATCAAAACGTGTCATCCTAATTTTTGTCTCTGCGTTTCCATACTTTTTCTTTTCTTTTTCTGTTTTGCTACATTTGCATCTATGCTACCTGGCGCCTTTTTGGCTTGAACTTTGAGCGCGTTGAGATTTTACCACAGTGTGTAATTTTAAAAACCATAGCATTTCTTATTCTAAAATCTCCATCTTCGTTTTACTCCCGATGTTTTTTCTATTTTCTGGAAATCTGACAATGGTGTTGAATGCATCCCCACGGAGCCAGCGTTGGCAAAGAAACCAGCAGACGCGAGGTAAAACACCCGTATCGACCCCAGACCTGTGTCATCAGAGCCCTTGCGTTAACCAGGCCAAAGCCAAGATGGAGACCACGGGGCAGGAAAGGGACATTAAGGCTGAGGCCACACTACAAGCGAGAGCTGTCGTTGTTGTTGGATTGGTTATAGGCTATATTGTGGACGGGCCCCAAGACGGACTTCTGACAATTGTATGTGCAGGCAGGCCGGGGATACCATGACTCCTGTCTCATGTCGCTAGCGATATCAATGTTCATTGTGACTTTCTGTACTTAAGTATTTGCTGCAAAACTGAAAGGTGTACGCATTCAAGTTAGCAACGCAGTGGGTTGTGATCAAAAGTATGTTACCATCTCATTGTCTTGTGATTAAGCGGCAAGGTAGAAAAAATATTGAGAAGTATTGTATCGCTCAGTGCTGAAACTACTAGAAAATCATGTTACCTTAACTAGACTACATCTTGCATTGGTTTAATCCAATATGTGTCAAATTTACATAAGCATTAGCTAATGTTGACTTACAGAATCATCTAGCGTGTATGTCGACACTCATCTACATGTATTCGTATCTACATTTGAAAATCTCATGGGAATGCAGTAGATCAGTCGGCAGCGAATGTAGCTTTTAACCTTGAGGTTTAAGGCTCAAGTCCCACCCTACCACCGTGTTAGCTACTGAGGGATTCAGGTGATTGGATAAGTCAGAAGTCCTGTGTCTGGGTTGCAGCATGAAAATTGCCAGACAAAAGTCTTCCGACATAACCCCGAAATAAACAAGTTGTAACAATAAAAATATTTACATAATTTTATTGCTCCTTCATATGGCGTCATTACGTCACCTACTATCAGCGTATAACTTGCAAAGTCTGTACTGTTGGATCTATCTTGGGTCAAGACGAGACTGTTTTCTTACGGAAAATGGACATCTCCCTCGAGTCAACACGGTAGATGTCTCCCAGAATTCCTTGTCTCGCCCCGGCGGAAGCTAGAAGCCACAGTTCCCACAATCCCCGGGACCGCAACAATGGAGGCTGGCGGGACGGGTGTCGGGAGACAAATTGGCGTTCCGTGTCCGGGGAACCCGACACATAGGACCTGGGCCTCATGGAAAACTCATGAGCAGCGTAGATCTATAGTCTGTCTTGGCAAGGCTTTATGGGGGAGGGGGATGGGGGTGGTGGTTAGGGTGGGTTAGGGGTAGATAGATATAAATTATAATAGATATAAATATATAATCTGCCGGAGGGGAGGGCTTGGTGTGGTTGGTAAAGATGAAAGAATGTAAAGAAAGATCTGTATATCTGTCATCGTTATGGGGGGAATAATATGATGGGTTTGTGGTGTGGGGAAAGATAATATGATGTATATAGATCATAAACAATGTAGATCTATATGTAGATCCTTTGCAGGGAGATGAGAATGGGCGTGTGGTATTGATAGGTTGTTTTAATATTATACCAGTGTGGAGAGCTTGGTGGGGTGGGGAAAGATAAACCATTATAGATAGATCTATAGGTCTGTCCTGTTCTGAATTAAATGGGGTATATGGGGTGGTGAAAGATACAGAAATTAGACAAAAATCTATAACCTTTCTGTGGCAGTCAGGGGTTGTTGGGGAAAGATGAAGACATTATAAATAGATCTGCGTGTCTATCTTTGGCAGGGAGGGGCAGGCGGGGTGGGGAAATATAACGAAATTATAGATGTCTGTCCTTGTAGAGAGGGGAGAATAAGTGAGAGATATTAATAGATAGTTTAATCTGCCAATAGAGAAAGGTTAGTGGGAGGATTAGCTACAGGTTCATAGATCTATACTTATGCATTTGGTGTGGGAGTGGGTGGGGTCTAAGGTATAGATAGATTTATGTATGCCTGGTTAACGGGCTTTGTTGGGGTAGTTTTGATACGATAAACGAATTATAAAAGGCTGTATTAGGAAGTATATATCTCATGCATAATTCAAGGAATGAATAAGTCGGGCTCTTTTTATTTCCAATTGGAGCTAGATTTATTTCTAAAGATATAATAAAGCATATTGAACGCGAGGCTGTTTTTTCGTTTAACGCATGATAGGCAAAAATATAAAATAAAGAATACGTATAGTACAAATTTACTCTCCACCAGTTTCAAATATCATTAGAATGTATTTGTTGAATTTGTAAAACGATCCTGCTCAGATTTATTTTCATAAATATCCATGTGAATTTTAAAGCACATTTACTTTTTAAGATTCAGTCCTTTGCCTTATATTGAATGCCATTATACAAAACAAAACAACTGCCTAAAATTTTACTAGACTTATTTCAATGTTGTTAAAAGATCAAGCGCCCCCCTCCCCATAAAAAAGATGACTTTATAAGTAAAAAACCCCTAACAATTCCAAAATGTTTGCATTTAATAGCGCTGAGCATTACAACCATAAACACAATAAACAAAACTGTCTTCACCCCCCAACTTCAGTAATAACTCAAGACTAAACAAAAGGCTGACAGTTGAGGTCCTAACAAATCAAACAAAACTTCTGCAAGAACAACTGCGCACCAAAGTAAAGCTAGCCAACCACAACTTATGAACGGCGATTGGGGGGATTCCCGGAAGCAGCACATAGGTCGTGACTTTTAATACATCAAAGCCGGCATCGATGCCAGCGGTTTGCAAAGGCATGGGAAAGTCCGCGCGATGCCTCAACTGGGCGCGTTAATTAATTCGGTAATTTTCGAAGCGCCCGCTTTTATCCCAGAATGACAACTGTTTGCTTCCTTCCGGTCGACTGTCTTCCCAGAGATCCTTGGGGTTTCAACACTTCCGCTTTTCATTAGCCACAGCCCTGTCAGTCTAGAGGCGTTCCCTTGATTTCTTCAAACGGTTCCTTTCTTCTCTTCTCGACAATTTTGTCCATTCTTCCAGTGTTTGATTGTGAGTGTTAACTCTCTTTCTTGGATAGAAAGTTTTAATTATTGTTGTGTGCCTAGAAGAGACCTAATCTCAACACTTTCTTTTGAACAACAGACAGAGGAATATTTGGAGTGTGTGATGAAGCAGAGAGACAAATCCAGATTCTGTCGACCTAAACTAACAAAGATAATTGATAAGTTACCGTTAACTTTCTTTTCCTCAAGATTTCTCTACCACATCGGTCGATTTTTACAGTTCATTTTTTTCATTAGTTTTGTTGAACCAATTTATTGGACCTTAATTTCAATATCTTCTATTCTCTGGCGTACACGTCAATGCCTAAAAGTTTGAAAACCTCCACTGTCATTAGGACCTAGATGGTTCTCTCTTTCTCTCTTTCATTCTTTTTATGGGGTTGTCATTTCGTTTCTCTGGAGAAAATAATGTTTCTCAGAGTCACAAGATCGGCCTTGACTTTTCCTGGCGACGAACCTGAAGATCTTCTTATGTTCAGTATACTGAGTACTGTATATGCATAGAACCACAATCACTCAACAATCGTTACGACAACACAAAGTTATCTATATCGAGTACACTCACTGATCAGCACTCCGTCCATTTTATTAATTCCATCAACACATCCAACCTGGAAACCATTTATAGCTTCACATGGATACTCCACTCCCCCCACCCCCCCACACACACACACGCACACGCCTTTCCTAGAATTTTTATCCCAGAGGAATGGAGCCAAGATTTGATGATATTGGGGTGCAAGGGAAAAACACTCTAAAGATATTATACTATTCATTTCAACCCACCACTTGGCCAGTTAAAGGTGCACACTTTATAACATTGTCCACAACTTTTTTTTTAATTTAATGCGTTTTCACTCTACATCCTTTTGCTGAGCTTGTATGTGACAGGCTTGGAGGTTGTGAGAACGGTACCGGCTGAGACAGGAGTGCATATCTTCCCGCCCTTCCTTGCGTTTGGCAGCGCATAAAATTGTCGGACGTCAGTCTTATGGTCCGTCCACAATATGGCCTATATATTGCTGACCTTGGACGTAAAACTAACTCAACTCAACCCGCCACAGGAACCTGCTGTTTGCATGGAAAATAACGTCCCTATCCCCCAATCGTCTGAAATCGGAAATATTCCTTTCAACCTCCAGTGAACACCTTTTATCATAAATAAACTGCTTTACTTAGCTTCCATCCTATGGCTATTTCATTCTCTTCAAAACACACAGAAAACACCCCAACAGCCACATACACACAAACAGAAAGAGAAGCAAACCACCATATGACTATAGCTTAGTCTAACAGTTAAATGTGTTGCTTTGATGTTTCAGCATTGCTATCGTCTCGACAACGCAAATGGATGTCACATGGAAGGTGCGCGTTCGATCTCCGTCCAATTTAATTGGAATATTTGTCTTTTATAGACTTTAGTTCTATCGGTTGGTCCCAATCTTGAAATAAGTTTGTGATCACGTCTTTTTCCCTATTTTCCACTTTGTCAATGACTTATATCTTGGAATACTTGGATAGAGCCCTTTTTGTACAAGCCTCTAGTATATTAGATGTAGATATATTGGAAGTTTTTTCGCCCCATCCCCATTTTTTCTTCACAAAGCTCTCTTATTCCCTTTGCAGATTAAAAAAAAATAATAATAAAGAAAAGGAAGAACCCTAAAAACAAACAATAAATTCATTATCCTTCCAGACAAGATTGTAATGTTGGAGAACTTTGTCGATAATCGTTACATGTCGAACTCATATTGATGGGTGTTATGTACGTCTAGTCAATCAAGAATAGTGGGGGAAAGATAGAAAGAGAGAGAGAGAGAGAGATGCGGGCTAAAAAGTAAAACACCACTTGTCCAGTCAAAAGTGGACACTTAATTGTCCACAACTTTTATTTTTTATGCGCTCTCACTCAACATCCTTTTGTTTAGCTTGTATGTATGTGGCAGGCTTGAAGCTTGCACCGACGTAGCGAAAGCAGTTCAAGAGTGTTGTTATCCATCATCCATTTCAAATAACTTATATCAAGCGTCAAGAAGTACTGTTAAAACAGTAAATCACTTTCACCATTGCCTAATCCCATGCATAGTCAATAGTACTCTGGACTGAAGAGCCGAAGGTGCGAGGCTCGAATCTAACCCCCGCTTCTATTCCCCCCCCCCCCCCCCCCCCCCCCTTCCCCCCTCCTCTCCGCGGCCCCCCCCCCAAACACACCTCTCTCTCTCTCTCTCTCTCTCTCTCTCTCTCTCTCTCTCTCTCTCTCTCTCTCGCTCGCTCTTTTGCGCACTATCTATCTATCTATCTATCTATCTATCTATCTATCTATCTATCTATCTATCTATCTATCTATCTATCTATCTATCTATCTATCTATCTATCTATCTATCTATCTATCTATCTATCTATCTATCTATCTATCTGCTGTTTGCTGGACATAAATCGATGAATCCCTTTTACTTCACCTTTTTTAAAACTTCCCTATCCCCCAATCACTTGAATTCGGAAATACTCCTTTCAACTTCCAGTGAACACCTTTTATCATAAATAAACTGTTTTACTTAGCTTCCATCCTATGGCTATTTCATTCTCTTCAAAACACACAGAAAACACCCCAACAGCCACACACATCACAGAGAAAGAAAAGCAAGCCACCATGACTATAACTTAGTAAAACAGTTAAATATGTTGTTCTGATCTTTCAGTACTGGCATCGTCTCGACAACGCGAATGAATGTCGCATAGAAGGTACGCGTTTGATCTTCGTCCAATTTAATCGCATTGTTCGTCTTTTATGGACCTTAGTCCTATCTGTTGGTCCCAATCTTGAATTAGGTTTTTGATCACATCTTCTCTATTTTCCACTTTGTCAATGACTTATATCTTGGAATACTCATATAAAGCCCCTTATGTACAAACCTCTAGTATATTGGTTTGATATAGATATATAGGAAGTTTTTTTCGCCCCCTCCCCCTATTTCTGCCCAAAGTTCTCTTTATTCTTTATTCCTTTCCGAATGAAAAAAATTAAAAGAAAGAAAAAGAAATACCCCCAAAACAAACAATAGATTCATTTTCGTTCCAAACAAGATTGTAATGTCGCAGAGAGAGAGAGAGAAGGAAGGAGGAAGGAGAGAGAAGAAGAAAAATAGCTACAAAGAGAGAATAAAACGGAACAAAGAAATTACTAATAGCCTTGCGTTTTGGTACCTAATTACTTTTATACTTTAAAGAAAAGTTTAAAAACGACGTGTACATTTTCAGTATTTCCTTTCTTTTTAGAGGTAGCTATTTCACGAGTCTACATAAAAAATTGACACAAGTACGGACTTACTAGGTAAAAAATTAGGACCATGTCTATTTTAGACTGTTAATTTACGATCCCTCATAAATAAGGCGTCTGACGTTTTCATCCCATACACAAGATCTAAAAAAGAAAATCAAAGGTTGGCGCCTTAAAGTTTAGGTTAAAGTCCGTGATTTTCGTAACGTCTATCGCTAGAGACTATGCTATCTGGTAGACATGGCTTCTGACAAAAGTACTTTTACGTGCTGCCATACAGTGCGATTGGAAAATCAGTATTTCTGTCTCAGTCTACCACACTACCCGCTTTGGAGTCTTATTTTATCAGTTTTTTACTCAAATATTGAAAGTCAGTGTGTAATGGAAGGTTTTAGGTAGCTTGATATTATTTTTAAAAACTGCATAAAATTCCAAAACTTATCATCTGAAAATTGTGCTCTCCTGAATAAAATTTGAAATTTGATTGACACAGATATTTAAAAATATGTTAAACAATAGAAATCTGATTTCGCCCCGAGTTACGGAACGTAGTTAGACGACATGACCTTTGCGATTTTAGTTAGATCACTAAGCAAGAGGCTTGAGGAATGCTTAATCGTGTAACTTAATCTAGGCTTTAAAACAGGACATAAAGCGCAAATATTAATAGTGTTTACATTGATCTACTAAAAAGTGCCACTGAGTCTTTTCTGCTTGTTGAACATATGCCATGTTTTCTGACAAAGTTTGATAATTTTTTGACCCAATCTCATCTCCCACACAGCAAGTTTCATAGCAATACTGTTATATTTGAATAATACTAAAAATCCCGAACTTTGTACTTTAAAGAATACGCCAAAAAACACACCCAACGTGATTAATAACAAACTAACACAAACTCTGACCGAAAGTTTGGTTCAAACAAAGGATAAATAGCATGAGTGTCGAATTTGGTCGGCATTACCCTATCTTTTGTTTACTGCTTTTTGAGCTACTGATAAGCCCGCCTCATTCCGCACTAAATCCGCGAGCTAATGAAGGGGATTCCCCGGTCCTTGGTATAGAGCGCACCATCTCCGCCCTGGCATCAGCGCTCCAGTCTGGGCCGAGCCAGGATTGACTTCCGCGCGGACCCAAGGGGGGCATAACTCCTGTCTCAGGGCTTTGTCTCCCCTTTGTTTGTCGTTGAGGGACATTGAAGAGCGAAGAGGGAGATGGGGGACAGACAGCGAGGGGGGAATCGAAAGGAATTGTGATGGGGTTGGTAAAAAAAAGAAGAAAAAGTAGAAGGGAAATGGCCATCGGTCCTCGACGAACTACTTCGCCAAGATGGTGAGCGCTAGAAAGCCTCGAGATTCTGTTTATCTCCCTTGTTACCATCTCGATTAAATTGTCGCCCCTGGGTGAGATTTTTGAGACCAGGTTCGTTTGGGTGGTGGGAGCGATGGTTCTTTTTGCGAGCGGGAGGGACCGGCCAGAAAGGCTGGAGGAGGAGGCGCGTGCCCTCAAGGAACGATGGGAAGAAAAGAACAAAAAAGGAGAAGAAAGGAGAAGAGAGTAGGAGAAAAAAGATGGATTGTTGCCGGGGGAGCGAGAGATGGGAATTAAGAGTCCAGTGTAGTCTGGTCTGGGCTCATTGTTGTTATGGTAGACAGAGAGATGGAAGAAAAAGAGAGAAGAGAAAAAGAAAAAAGGTTTACAAAAATCCAATTTCTAAAGATACAAAAATAGGACAAATAGGACTTCATATGTTTGGGAAATAAGATTCCGAAACAGACAAAGAATTGTTTTGGTAGACATTTGTATTTCCCTTAGGAATCAATGTCGACAAAGTAACATTTATCAAAGAAGATCAACACATTGCTTTGAGTTAAGAATTTTATGGCATATGTCAATAACATTCGAGTCATTTTCAGGCCCCAAGTGTGGATTCAGAGGACTATTTCTAATTACGATTTCTCCACTAATATAAAAAAAAATAAAAAAAGGAATGTATTAATAAAATACGCTCATGTCAATCATTAACAGGTATGTGTATATAGTAAGACATATTTGGAAGATAACATCTAAGCTCACCGAAAATAGGAATAAATCCTAAAACAAATCGACCAAACAAGAGAAGTTCTAACGTTTGAATTTTAGCTGGTGTCCCAGTCTCGGTTTGTTATAAACATAGGCTTCTGGATTTGGTGTTTTTTTTAATTTTACATAATCTTTTTTAATTTTGATCAATATCCAAATTTACTAAATAATTTTTTAAGATGTTAGACCTTGTCCGAATAGAATTGTTCAGAAAATAGAGAGGACCATATGTTACACTCAATACGCAAATAATAGTTGTGAACGTGGAAGGTATGGCGATGAATAGATTGCTATGCTTGAACATGGGGTGCTAGTACTGCGCTGTACTAAGCTTACGTCTTGTCCCAAGATATGCGAATAAAAAGACTTACGACGTGTTGTAAGCTACAGCGACGTTGTGCTTATGACCCATAGCCTTCAGTTGATGAAGCAGTTAAATAATCAAGCGATAGAGTTATTGTTTCCCTGGTTCAAACTCTTTCTATCTCTCTCCATTTCTCTCTCTCTCTATCTCTTTCTCTGTCTTTCTCTTTATCTCTCTCTCTCTTTCTCTCCCTCTCTGAGTGGGTGTCTCTCTGTATCTCTCTTCCTTTTTGTCTCTGTCTCACTATCTCTGTCATGTCTTGCTGTCCTTCCCTCTATCTCTGTCTGTCGCCCTTCCCCCACTTACTCACCCTCTCTCACTTTCCCCATACAACTAAATCCTATTAGTTAATTAGGACTAAAAAACATTCACCAAAAATTCTGAAACAAATAAGACAGTAACGAACTCAAGCCTTAGGGTAAAACACATTGTTTTGATCCTACCCCTTAAAAACAAAACAAGAAAAAACAACACAAAAAATCCGAAGAAAGAGAAAAAGAAAATGAACTATAAAAAAATAACAACAACCTCTGATTTAAACCGATATGATATTAATAAAGGCTTTATTAAATTCTGTTGTTTTTATGATTCATTTTTGTCATTTTTCTTGCTTTTCTTCCTAAAACAAACTTCATCCAATCTAGTTGCTGTACTCTCCTGTTTTCACCTGGTCCAAGCCATATCTTTGTGTTCTTAACTTTGGTTAGTCATTATCAAAGAAGAATGACAAAGACACAAATAATTTCAGACGAAATGAATTTGCAGATCGTGTTTCCTAACCAGTGACTCCCGATTGGAGGCCTAATTCTCTACCACTTGCGCCTTTTGCACATCTTCTACCACTCCCGCCCCCTCCGATTTTCCAATCCTTCTAGGAATAAAGGCCGAGCCACAAAACGAACAGTATCAATAAACTAAGTATCTTAATATCCAATCTAAAATAATACTATTTTTTTTATCACTTTCACCCTTACTATGCTACTATGCCAAAATAATGCTCTCATCCCATACATGACTTTGTCCTATCTAAGTCTTGAGGAGCCTTGGTATCCCCGTTCTGTTACAGTCTGGCAGAATGCTATCCTTTCTTGTTTCTGTGTGGCAGCACGTAAAATTGTCAGACATTAGTCTTGGAACCCATCTAAAAAGGGCCTTGCTGCTCGTTTTGGGCATTTGGAAACCTACTCACATATTCACACACACACACACAATTTCCGCTTTGTCACTCTGTGCTAGCATAAACAAATGTGTCGGGCGTTAAGGTTGGCCCACGTCAACAAGATGTCCTACAACGACTGTTACAGGATCAACGACTGTTACAGGATCAACGACTGCTACAGGCTCAACGACTGTTACAGGATCAACGACTGTTACAGGATCTAACTGACGATTTTCTGGTTACTGACGATATCCTAGATACTGACGATGTCATGGTTATTGACAATAGCATAGTCAATGACAATGTCCTAGTTCCTGACGATTTCCTAGCTACTGACGATAATGCTAACGATGTCTCAATTGCTGACAATGTCCTTGATACTGACGATTTCCTAGTCAATGACGATATCCGATTAACTGACCATATCCGTTTTAGTAACGATGTCCTATTTGCTGACGATGTCCTAGTTACTGGCGATGATGCTGTATATGTCTAAGTTGCTGACAATGTCCGAGATATCGAGGATCTCCTTGATACAGCCAATGTCCTAGATGCTGATGATGAACGTTGTATGCCCGGCTGCTGAGTGCCGATGCTCTGACTTGCGCAGACATTGGCGAACTGACCGGAAGGAGATGCGGGAAGCCAGTGACCCGTGCTGACCTCATGCGTGAGATTGGCCAGGGTTGTCTACTCGGGGAAAGGGGGAGGGGGTGAGGTGATTATGATGATGATGATGATGATAATTTTAGTTGAGAACTGTTTTGAATTATCAAACAAATAGCAAATATTATGAAGTAGTATCTAGTTTCCTTTCACATCTGCCTCTCGGTACATGTAGATGCCCATCAATATTATAAAACCGGTTGTGTAATGAATATACAATCACTCACTCACTCAATCTCTCCATTTCCATTTCTTTTTTTCTAATTTAACTAAATATCCCTCAGATATTTCATGATCCCTCACTTGCTCATCCAAACGAAGCTTCAGCTCCGTCCGTTACTTATTTTCTCATTCACTCACAAATCTATTCATCAGTTAAGTTACTTAACAATTGTAATTTACTCACATTCTAGAAATTATCGCAACAGCAAAACAAAACTATAATCTACCATACAATGAATTTGTATTTGAATCGTTAACATATTTGCTTTGGATTAAGAATGCCATTTTTATATAGGGAGGAAGCATCACTCTTCTTAACCTCCTCCCTCCGTTCTACCGTTACTAATCCATTTGTCCATATCATTCCTTCCCACCCCTGTCTTTATGAATACTCCTAATCCTCGATTATCCTTTATGATTCTGATCCATCATCCTCCCTCCTCCTACTCCTCCATTGTTCTTACCATTCGTCTTCAGACTCCTGTTTTCTGCCAACTTTATACTCCTACTATTCCTTCCTCATGCTCCTAATCATCGGTTGCATTATAATTTTTTATAATCTCCGACCTCTTAAAAAATTAACCTCCTTCCTCCTTCTCTCTCCTCCATCTTCGTTCATCCGTGCGCCATACTCCTCCATTATCCTCCATACACCATACCCTCTCAGTTTCACCCTTCCTCCCTCCTCTCTTGTCCATTCTTCTCCATGCACCCAACTACCTCCTTCCTCCCCCCCTCCATACTCCTCCATTGTCCTTCCTTAACCTCCCAGCCTCTCCAATCAACCTCCCTCCTTCCTCCCCCCTCCATACTCCTCCATTGTCCTTCCTTAACATCCATGCCTCTCCAATCAAGCTGCCTCCTTCAGACATGCCCGTGTCCTCTGTAACCCCGGGATCCTACGACCCTCTCACCCCCAAATCAATGCTCCGAGACAGGGGGTCCCCCTCCCTCCTTTAACTCTCCCTCTTCCCCTCCCCCTTTGACCCCCCAATCAATGCTCGGAGAAGGGGGACCTCCTTCCCTCCTTCTTCTCCCTCTTCCCCTCTTCCTTTCACCCCCAAATCAATGCTCCGAGAGAGGGTCTCCCTCTCCTTCCTCCATGTCCCCCTTCTCCTCTCTCTTTTCTCTTCCTTATCCACTCCTCCCCCTATCTTCATATCTTCCCACCTCCTACCTTCCATCTCTCTCCTCCCCCCCCCTTCCCCAATCCTATGTCTATATTGTGGACGGGCCCCAAGACAGACATCTGACAATTTTATGTGCTGCCACACACGAGACAGGCCGGGGATACCATGACTCCTGTCTCAGTCGGTCACATTATACTGACACCGACCCAACCAGTAGGGAACGCAACAGCCAGGATTCGAACTCGGGACCTTTTGCGTCGGAAGCCGATGTTCTACCCTTGGACCACTGTGCCCCCCTGCAATCAGATAGATAAAGAGATTGATTGGTAGATAGGTAGTTAAGTAAGTAGGTAAATAGGAAGGTAGGTAGGTAGCTAGCTAGCTAGATAGAAGTAAAGCCGGGCGGGCTACACAATAGTGATAAATCAAGGCGTCTAATTGCTCGCCCAAACAATGCTCAGGCCCTATCGAACTGGCCCGTCGCTTTTCTGTGGACCGCAGGGTGAGGGGTGGTGGATTTGATTGGATTTGGGGGTGGATGGAAGGAGGGGGAGTATTAGAGGGGTAGAAGATGGCTAGAAAGAGAGAGGGGAAGACGGAAAGAGAGAGAAAGAAATAGGAGATGGTAGAAAAAAGTTCGGATGCAAACAGATAAATGGATAAATAGATAGATAAATAGATCGATTGATAGATAAGTAGGTAAGTAGGTAAGTAGGAAGGTAGGTAGGTAAGTAGGAAGGTAGGTAGGTAGCTAGCTAGCTAGGTAGAAGTAGAGCCGGGAGGGGTACACAAAAGCGATACATCACGGCGTCTAATTGCTGGCCCAAACAATGCTCCGTCCTATCGAACTGGTCCGTCGGGTTTCTGTGGACCACGACAGGGTAGGTTGATTGGATTTTTTTTTCTGGGGTGGAAATTGCAACTCTTTATTCAATATTAAAGGCCATTGGCCCAAATTCCAAAACAGAGTAACAGTTTTAACAAAGACATAATATTGTGAGCATTTTAAAGTAAGGAAATTCAATACATTCTGGGTAAAGAGTTTTCTTAATTAATGCAACAACTTTCAGGTCAACAAGTTTAAATGGTATGTAAAAGAGTGAAAATTTAAGAATGTATATTCCTGAAAATTATTTTATCTTGCATACAATGTCTTTCTAACAAAGGTTACTAAATTTAAATAGAGTGAGGACATTTATATTTAATAAGAGACATAATTTAATCTTTGATGGACATGCAATAAAGCGGGTAAAAATATTTATAATGCAATTAGGGTTTGATTTTTTAAATCGGATATAAACAGGTTGCAATTTCTAATTTCTCAAGCATACCATACAAATGCCAGAGCAGTGAAAAGGGATATCTGGAAGTTATGATGCCCAATTGAAAGAGAGAGAGAGAGAGAGAGAGAGAGAGAGAGAGAGAGAGAGTAAGACAAAGAAAAAGGAAGAAAGAGAGAGAGAGAGAGAGTAAGACAAAGAAAAAGGAAGAAAGAGAGAGAGAGAGAGACAGGGAATGAGAGGGAAAAAAACGTTGGGATGTAGATAGTTCGATAGATAGATAGGTGGATAAGTAGATAAATAGAGAAAGAGATAGAGAGAGAGAAAGGTTTTGGTAGAAATGAAAAAACAAAACAAATTAAAGACGACTGATGATAAAAAAAAACGATGGAAAGAAAGTTTAGAAAAATTAAACAACAGAGGGACAGCAAGACAAGAGAGGGGAAACATGTTCTTCAAGAAAGTGGTAAAGAGAATGACGAATACTTGGGCAGAAGAAAGAGAATGGAGAGCTTAACTAACAAACAGATATGGAGATCTGTCTCTCCCTTTCTCTTTATCGCTCTCTCTCTCTTTCTCTCTCTCCCTCTCTCTCTCTCTCTTTCTCTCTCTCTCTCTCTCTCTCTCTCTCTCTCTCTCTCTTTCCTCCTTTGTATCTTTTTTGCTACACCTCTATGTCTTTTCCCGACCTTTATACACGTCTCTTTTTTAATCTGCACCTCTTTCACCATCTATCCACTTCTGTCTTCATGTCCATCTCCCTCATTCTTTCCGTCACTAAATTGTCTCCACCTTTCTCATCTCAGTATCTGCAATTCTCTCTCCCTTGACTCTCTCTCTGTGCCTCTGTCTCCTTTTCTCCTCTCCCTCTCTCTCTCTCTCTCTCTCTCTCATTATCTCTCTATGTCTGCCATTCTCTCTGCCTTAACGTTCCCCTCCCCTCTCGGTTTCTTATTCTCTTTTCTCTCATTCTTTCTCTATCTCTCTGTTTCTCACTTTTTCTCTCTATCCCCGGGAGATGTCACCAGATTCATCAACTCCAAAAGAGCACTCATTTCAACAATAGCCCTCCCCTCCCTCCCCTTCATCCCTCCCTCACAACTCCTCTTACCACCCCTCCCCTCCCCCTGCAACTTCTCCTACCCCCTCACACTCGCCGTCTCACAATTGTTGATCTTCCCTGACAACAAACGATAAGAAAAGAAGACCAGCACATTTCAACATGCCACCACTTTCATCCCGCGGTTTGTATACCCAATTCCAATTCCATTCTTTGAGCATAGATCTGGCTTTCCATTTTTCTCTCTTTTCCGCTTCCAAATCTTTGCCTATTTTGCTATTTTGGGGGTGGGAAGCGGTGGCCCTGGGGTAGAACGTCGGCTTCCGACACAAAAGGTCCGAGTTCGAGCCCTTGTGATTGCGCTCCCTACTGGTTGGGTCGGTGTCAGTTTAATGTGACCTGCTGAGACAGGAGTCATGGTATCCCCGCCTTGTCTCGTGTGTGGCAGCACATAAAATTGTCAGACGTCAGTCTTGGGGCCCGTCCACAATATAGCCTATTTAGTGCTTGTGTTGGACGTTAAACCAACTCAACAACATCAACAACATTGCCTATTTGGTTTCGCAATTGGAAACTTTTTGGAGATTCTTAGAAAATATATTCTTAGAGGGACGAAAATTGCGATCTTTAGGCTGAAATGTAGCTAGATTAGAGAAGTAAAACAAGAATAAAATTTAAGTATTATTTAGCTACTCAGTGGTTTTTGTTCAAGAAATGTGTAAATCTATGAAAGTTAATGTGCTTAGTGCTAGATTGCTCCATGATGCAGACTGGAACTAAAAGTAAAAAAAAGAGAGATAAATAGAATGCGAAAGTTGACATAGGAAGAGGAACAAAGAAAGGGAGAGTGAGAAAGAAAGAAAGAAAGAAAGAAAGAAAGAGAAAGAGAGAGAGACAGAGATTGAAAGAGAGGAGAGAGAGAGAGAGAGAGAGAGAGAGAGAGAGAGAGAGAGAGAGAAAAAGAGATGTAAGCAATAAAGCAAAAGACGCACCTAATATACTAGGCATTGTGTGAAAATGTATCTTGAATTAGCGATCTATGGGGTTTGAAGGACTAACGGCAATAAAGACCGAACGGCGAAAAACTATCAGATTAGAAAATAGTGCGACTTAACGTCCTCTTCGACTTTCAAACCAAGATTCAGACAAACATTACTGCGGGTCAAATTCCTTTGGTCGCTATTTTTCAAACATTTTTCCCCATTGTAATAGCTACTGAGATCAACTGCGGTGTTTTCTTTCGATTTTTTTCATTCCAACTCTCAATTTCTACCCGCTACCCCATGTCTCAGCACTTGTTCTTATGGTTTCCAGCCCCTTCTTTTCCCTCTACTTCTCAAGCTTTAGTAACCTCCCCCATATTCTTCTTCTCATGGTTTGGTTCACCCCTGTCTTTGCTCCTCATCCCCCCTCCTTTATTTATTCCTTGCTTTTTCGTCACTCCATCCCCCTTCGGTTCTTTAACTTTGCCCCCCCCCCCCTACCACTTGCCCAGAATTTCTGCTCCCTCAGGTTCGACTCCCCTCTCTGTGTCTGCTCCTCAATCCCCTCCTCCTTTCTCTGGTCCTTGCTTTTTGGTTCTCTCTCTCTCTCTCTCTCTCTCTCTCTCTCTTTCTCTCTCTCCTTCTC
>RQTK01000209.1:538587-548525 GCA_003991915.1 Elysia chlorotica | reverse complement strand
CTGATGGACTCCGATATAAGTGTCTGTCCTAAAATCTCCTTCTCCCCCCCCCTCCTTCTCCCCCCTTCTCCTCACTGTATCCTCCCAGGCCGTGTTGGTCCCCCCGTTCTCTCTCCGCGCCGACGATGATGATTATTTGGGATATGATCGCCTGCACAAACAAAGCCTTGTTGTTGAATCTGCTGGCAGTACATACACTCGGTCCCCTCCGGCCAGCTCAATCCTAGCGGGCTTTCAGTCTGGGCCCCGTCACCCCACATCAGCGATGGAGTATTGATGGAGGCGGACGGACCAGACAAAAAGAAGATACCCCATTCTTACTTCTGTCCCCCCATCCACTCAAAGATGTGCGGGCGACCATGTTATTCTTTCGACCGTAATAATCAAAGAACATTACGCAGCGACCGAGAAAGAAGTGTTACTGGGCATTATTCACCAGTGTTTTATTTTCATTTGGGGCCAAGTTTTATTCGGGAGTAAAAAATTGAACTTGTTGAGTCCCCGAAAAACACCCGCGTTTCGTGAAGGAAGTAAAGTAGCGTCGATTTCGTCGTTAAAGGATGCGCTCTATAAAAACAAGACATCTTTCTTTTCCACGTCCTTGGCGATGTTTTCAGTCTCTTCCAGTCGCAGTGAAAATCGCTGCAGCTTAAGAAAACAAACGGAGCTTGCACGTGTTTTTATGGGCCAGAGGGCTACAAGTGTTTTTATCTCTCTCGGAGCTCTTGTCTCGCAGCTTTTATTGCGCTAACTTTGTTTCTGGTGCATTTCGCGCCGAGCTTTTTCCACGCGAGCGGGAATGACCCATAATCTCTGCGACTTTTGCCACCACAGTGAGTTTCCTGCAAGTCTTAAACAAATATTTCCAGGCCATGATCTTACCTCGGTGTCATCGATCTAGCCAATGGTATTCCTCCATTTCTTTGTACCGGGGCAACGTAACATTTCGCAACGATAAAATTGGACTGGATTTGAAAGGTAGTAAGTTGGTCAGTAAAATTCTTAGTTTTTCGGTAGATCGTTGAATACAAATTTGGAATTTGCTAGAGTGTTTACAGAAATTTTGTTTCTTTTGAATATTAGTTCAGTCTAACTAGAATCGCCCACAATAATAACCCTTTGAATGAATAAAGCACCTAAAAAACAAACAGGAAATCACTGGCAACAATTAGAATAAAAAAATTATCAACGCATTATTTCTATTCATCAAATATAATCTCTCTTGGCACAAGAACAATAAAACAATTACGCTAAACCTGTTATAAAGAGACGACCAAATTTACCCTGCTCTTGTCCATGCAGTATCAATACAATAATTTCCCAGACATCTGATCCCCCCAGCCTAGACTTCCACCACACTCCTCCCCCCTCACCACCCTACCAAGAGAACTACTACAGCGGCCGAACAGCCGAGCACCTTGGAAAATAAAGCCTCTTCACACTTGTAAAGCTCCGCGCAATGCCTATTGTCCGGCGCCGTGGCGTATTAATTCTGACAAACAATATGGAGATGTGTCTCCTCTCTCCCCGCCGCTCTCTGATTGTTTGGGTTCCTCCTTGATGATGCGATGGTAATGGGGCCCAGGGCCGACGATGAGACGTTCAGAGCATGGTGACAGGTGCTGCCAACTGTTTGTTTTCAATAACAAAACGATATTATTTTCCCCTCAATGATTATGGATAAACGGTACTTTGTTCTCAAGGAGACAATGAACAATGGCAGTTTCTTGTCTACGAGTACACATATAATTATGAAATGAAATGCTAGTGACGTGATGTTTCGTAAAAGCTGCGGATTCGTTGTAGGGTTGGAGCTTTTTACTCTTTTATTTTGAAACTTTGCGTTTAAAGTATTCTTAGACTATACATGGAATATAATAGTTTGCAGCCACAAATTTGATTTACCTTCAGGTCTAAAAAAAAGAAGAGGTGAAAGACGAGCTAATCAAAACTAGAATACTAAAGGTATGAATCTGGTTCGGCCCTGCTCCTCTTCTATGACTCTACTCGCTTGCCAAGACAAGACTGTGTGCTGTCCACTCCATAATGCACCGCTTCGGGGAGGGAAAAATAAATGTATTTTATATGAAACGAAGTACTATTACAGTAACTTGCTGTTGCTCACGAGCAATGTTACAAAGGAAACAAATTGTGCACCTTTTATAGCTATCCCAGACCGTGGAAAGCTTTAGACCTATTTGTGAGGCAGAAAAGCAACCAGGGTCAGTTAGATACAAGTCGCTGATGTAATTTATGTGTAGAGCTAGACAAGCCTTTTGAATATGCAAAACTCCATATTGACCTGTTTTTGCTCCAAAATAAAAAGGATTATAACTTTTTCAACTTTTAGATCTATTTGTGAGGCAGTAAAGTAACCAGTAAAGCAACCAGGGTCAGTTAGACCAAAGTCGCTGATATATTTATAGAGCTAGAGGAGCCCTCTAAATATACAAAGCGACTCCCTATTGACCGCTAAGGTTCTACGATCAAAAGAATTATGACTTTTTCAACCCAGTAAAATGTATTTGATTCTTTTGAACACAAAAATTCCAAATACTGACTTGCAGCTGGTTCACCCTGTTTGCCTCCAATTACACGAGAAGTAATAAACGATTGAGAGTCAGTATGAACTGCCATCTTTGTCTAGTTTTTTATTTCCTTCTATTTATGTCGACTTCCTCTCCGATCAGTCCAGAACAGTCTTGGTGAGGAAAGGCATTGCAGACGTAGGGATCTTTACCTTGATATTGGATGACAGAGATAGTGGCGCTTCTTAGGTTTGAGGTCGTATTCATGTGAAGGCGAAGGCCTAAAAGTGGATTTATAACTTACGTCTGAAATGTGAATGAAGTTTAAGCCCTATTGATGGGAATTTCCTACTACTCAATTTTTACGCAAGTTTACACCTGCTCCGAGGCAGGACTAAAGGCTAAGAGTCTATCTACAGTTTTGGTAATTAATTGTTATAATTTTTAAATAAGTTCTCTTAAATTTCAAAATGGCGTGTACATTTTCAGACGTTCACTCCTTTTTTCTACAGAACGTAGCTCGTCTACGATAACAGTTTGCCATGAATATAGGTTTAGTCTAAGTCAAACATTTAGCACTTACTACGCCAGTTTTTATGGCCAGTTTACAACCGATCTACTACATCTCACTGGCTCCGTCAATCTATTACAGACCATTGATTGGACACTAATTCAGATGTTAGTACCTTTCTCCATCGTTTTCTCTATGGGCTCCGTAACCTCAAGGTATATGTTATCGATGTACCGCCTTGGTTAAAGCACTTCTAAACGAAAAAAAATTGTTCCATCAAAACAATGAAATATAACATTTTCTGCACCGTTCTCTTTCTTTCTGTCTGCCTGTCTTTGTCAGACTCCCTTTCTCGGTATTTTTTTTTCAAGTTCTATACTAATTTAAACAGATAGACTGAAAGCAAGAGGTAGCCTCTGTCTTCCTCAATCCACATCTTTATTTCCCGCTTTCCTGAATAGTCAAGTATAATTATCCTACTGTAGTCTATACCGTTTCTCTGAACGTTTTCAACTATCACACCTCAATATATTTTTCTCTCTGTCTCCTCTCTCTCCTTCCATTGTAACCACCTTACTCTATTCTATCTCTGTCTTTTCCTGTCTCTGCCTGTTTGTCTGCATATTTGGCTGTTACTCTGTCTTTTCTCCATATCTCTGTTTACTGAGCTTCGTTTATCACCGCATAATCCCAAGAAAGAGACAACAAAGAGAGGAGTTTGTCAATTTAGTTTCAAGAAGATTGTCTTCTTCCTAAACGCAACTTCCTCTGCCCTTTCGCTGGGCCTAACGTTTGATGTCTCTTTGTTCTTCGTGTATACATATGTCTCTTCTTCTTCCTGCCACTTTAACTCCTGTTTTTCAAATCTAATTTGGCCTGGCCGTATCTTTGCTTGCAGCTTGGCATTCCTCCCTCTGTCATGCGTTCACAAATTCATTTTGCATTGTGCAGCCCGGTGCGATGTGTACAAAACTTGTTACAAAGCATTCGGAGCGACATTGCAAACCTTTGTCAAAGGATTTCCCCGCAGATTTGCGTGCGAGCTCCTGCCTTGGGGGAATCCCCTATTGTTTGCTCACGCTTTCGACTCCCACTTTGTTCTTCTGGTCTCTGCTTCGCTAGGGACCTTTGACCTTGCCAATTTGCATGCTGATGCGGTGTTAATCACAGCGGGTTTAGCATATGACCGCGCGCCTGCTCGCTCTGGGAGGTTTGGGTTAGGGACACGGATTGCTCAGGCCATGAAATGCCTTTTGACATTTCTCATTCTTTTGTAACGAGGATGAGGCGAGGATGAGGCGAGGGCGGTGGGTTTGCGTCAGGCACAGGAGGCTGGCATTCTTGAAATCCCGATACATTCCCCTCTTGTCGTCTGTCAACTCCCGACTTCGATCCTTGCTAAATCGAATGGTCTTTGTTTGCATTTGGAGACGGGGAAGGGGGGAGTGGAGGTTTGGGTTGGTTCATTGGCAAGGTGTTCGCTTTTCTCCCGGAAGAGATGGGTTCGATCCCTGCTAAACCAATTGGTCTTTCTTATATTGGTGAAGCTGGTGGGTAAGGATAGTGAAGGACTGCAGAATTGAGATGGTCTACGGTTTAGGCGTTCGCTTTCTTCTCGGGAGAGTGCGGTTCGATTCCTGCTTTGGCTTGCTCTGTCAGACCAGTGTCTACATAATGTGATCAGATAGATTTGGGTTGATAAAGAGAGAAAGAGAGAGAAAGAAAGAGAGAGAGGGACAGAGAGAGAGCGAGAGAGAGAGAGATAGAGAGAGAGAGGGAGAGAGAGAGAGAGAGAGATGGAGAGGAGTAGGAGGAGGAGGAGGAGGAGGAGGGGGAGAGATGAAAGAAACCAAAACTGCCTCGTGCAAAAAACATTTTTTCGGAATGCAAATGGATGCTCTTTGTACACTTCCGAAGGGCTGTTTGTGCGGTTGCGAACTCCATATCCTGTGGCCATGACCACCGGAAATGCAAAAAAAGGGGAAAAAAAGAAGAAAAATAACAGCCGAATAGACCCCATGAAACTGGACTGACAGAACTTTTGGCAAAGAAGACGATAGCCAGTATAGAATAATTCGTAGGGAGTTTCTGTTGCTTCGTACGCAAGGCTTGGAAACATACACGGTGAAGCCAACAAAGTATGGAACAACCTTCCAAAAACATAAGGGAGGCATCTTCCATGGGATTTCGTAAACGCATGCTTAAGTTCTGTCTTTTGGTAATTGAAATTGAAGCTGTGAATGTTGTAAATATCTCTAACGATTCCTTGTGACTTTGAAATGTAATATTGTATTGTGTCAATATTATTATAGTTTTTTTCTTTTTTAATTGTGATAATGGAAATTGTTAAGCACATTGAGCCTGATAGTTCATGGTAGTGCGTTATATAAATATAATATATGACTTTTTTTATTATTAAGTAAACGAACCTTGAGAGTTAAAGTGAGCTTTATCACTGAACTCTAGGTTAAGTTAGGGCAGTTCACTGTGTAGTTATTGTGTAGGCTGAGTAGGCTAATACAATTACTGTCTTGTTATTATTCTGTCCTGCTTGTCTAAGATTTTTAAATATAAAAACAACATCGCTGTTACTCGTGCTATGTAAAATGCAATCGAGTCGTTAACTTGGTCCCTTTTTAAAGCCTTGATCACATCGCAATAGCGACAGCTTAGCAAAATTCAAAATCTATACGCGCCCTTTATCTTATACCCCACCATAACACCCCCTCCCCCCAACAAGAACACAAAAAGCCGCAAAAACGTCCCATTAAAGAGATGCTTTCTCAAACAAATTGTTTTCACGAGACTTTTTTGTTTTGGTATTGCGGGTAAGGAGCGAGCTAGAATCAATTATTGGTTTAAGCACATGCAACAGGAAAACTACCTTTTCTTATCAGCGTCTAAACATCTTTGTATACTCTCTATATAGCTCTATCTGAAATTAAAGGGACATTGAAATCTTAAACCATGGTTTGTGCTAAGTTTGATGCTCTCTGGTAGGAAAAGAGGTAGGAAGGGAATACAGCCCTATTTTCTTTTTGAAACAACTTTATCAAACACAATGCAAATATCAATCTCGTATACATCCCAACCAGTTCTTATATCCTTAAAATCTTTACTTTATAAACATTAACAATTAATGTCTGCTAATATTGGAACCTTCAACCTTTTGTTGGCCAGTTCAGAACCGCACTATATAATACGTCTACCCCTTTCTGCACCCCCTCACAGGAAGGTCACACAAACACACACAGGGAAAAGTTAATCTGAGCAGTGTTTAATCTACCCCAAGACTGTTGGTAATTCTTCTGGTAAACCAAGGTCTCAACTGAGTAATAGAGATCTTGCGATAAAACGGTCAATGGCGAGAACGGAGACCTTAGGTGAAGGAATCCGCATCGGCCTCCAATCATAGCTCTGTTCTAGACTTACGACGCCAATGATTGATCGGAAAACCCCATTGCTCAAGGGGCGTGATTATGTGATCGGTTGTGATTGTGTGGTGCGCAAAGTCTGCAATACCCGGGTAGTTAGACTTAACCATAACGTACCCCTGTGTCCAGACCCGAACACTGGCAGACTGGGTCCAAACCTGCTGCTGGTCCGGACAACAGACCCTCGATGTCAGAACCGTTTACTTTAATTACAATGTACATCCACGCGGTTGCCTGGGAGACGAAGAAAGAAAGAGGGGCATGCCGGGATCGCATTCTGTTGGCATGAACCAGTGGGCCGCGCCAGTCTAAATAAGCCGCATGCACGCCCCACCCTGGACGCTTCTTATCATTAACTTTGGGCCGGACGCCTTTCTCCCGAAATGACCATTGTAATAACAAACAGCCGTTAAAAGCTGCCCAATGGCCGGCCATTGTTTAAGTCTGGCCCCGGTCAGTGAGGCAGATGCCTGGGGGTGTACTAGGATGAGAACAGGGGAAGTTATATACATCTATGGAACAGGCACATAGATCTAGGGATGAGAACAGGCACATAGATCTAGGGATGAGAACAGGCACATAGATCTACAGAAGACACGGGGGTGGTATGTGGGTACGGGGTGAGTGCGGTTGTAGATCTTGTGTCTACAGGATGTGATCAGATGAGGCAGGTTGAAGGCTAAGAGAGAGGGAGGTGTTATATGGTATTTGATGGGAAAGGAATGGTAATTTGGGGGATTCTCGGGTGTTGGAAGGAGATAAAGAGGTACATTTTAGATACCGTAGATA
Organism: Elysia chlorotica; assembly: GCA_003991915.1. Taxonomy (NCBI): domain Eukaryota; kingdom Metazoa; phylum Mollusca; class Gastropoda; family Plakobranchidae; genus Elysia; species Elysia chlorotica. The sequence continues at coordinate 541,263 of RQTK01000209.1, read as the reverse complement.
AATAGATGGGTTGATTGGTAGAAAGGTAATAGGTAAATAGAGAGTGAGAGAAAGACAGACGTAAAGCGGGAGATGGATGAATCAGCAAAAGTCAAAGACATTTAAAATAATTCGAAGACAATTACATGAATGTAATGAAAATTATATATGTATTTAGGAGAGAGAAAGAGAGAACGAAAGGGAAAGCGAGGGAGAGAGTAAACAACAAAAAGATGAAGTTAAAAGACTCTGAACAAGTTTCCCCTTTTCCCCTACTCAATTTCTTAAACCGTGCAAGGTTAAAGAGGAAAGGGGATCTCTCTATTATTTACAAGTCTTAAATTGATCTCAAGGCCTTAAAGATAAAAGACCATAACAGACTACTGCTGCTATTTATTTTGGACCCCCTGGTTTGTATCACGGTCTATAGGGTCCCCCCCCAAAATCCCATACGGAGCCTGAGGAAACAGTCGAGATTCGAACTCAGACCTGGTGCTTGTCAGTCCAGTGCACTACAAAAGAGTTGTCTGACGTCTCGTCCCAACAAAATCAACTATTGTTACTGCCTATCCAAAAACCTTTCAAGCACATTTAACTATCTCATCAAATGTAACTATCACAATGGCAATACAGTCAGCAATCCCTTCCTATTATTTTATAATTGCAGCCACTTTAGCAATCAATACCATCCTTTTTCCTTTCTCTGCCCCAACCCCTCTCTCTTTCCACCCCTTTGCCGGACTGTCTGTTTTGTCTGCCTGTCTGTCTGTCTGCCTGTTCATCTGTCTGTCTGTCTGCCTCTCTCTCTCTCTCTCTCTCTCTCTCTCATCACTGTAACAACTTCTTTAAAAAAATAACATGTCATGTAGTACAAACTAAGACTTGAAAAACCTCAGATTTTCTGCTTTTCAGTCTAGAGCACCACCGACTTAACCTTCTGGCACCCCATCCTAACTATTCCAACGTCACCTATACATGCCACCTTGGGCCCCTTATCACACCCATCGGAACTTCCACAATAGTCACAACACTGGGTTCCGCCAGGCCGTGCATCATCACGTGCCACTCCCCCCCTGGACCTTCCTCCCACAGCTCCTCGGTCTGACACAAGCGCTCAGCTGATTACAATCGTGAGAGAGAGAGGGGGGGAGAGAGAGAGAGAGGGAGAGAGAGAGAGAGAGAGAGAGAGGGGGGAGAGAAACAGAGAGAGAGGGAGAGAAAGAGAAACCGAGAGAGAGAGGGAGAGAGAGAGAGAGAGAGAGAGAGGGGGGAGAGAAACAGAGAGAGAGGGAGAGAAAGAGAAACCGAGAGAGAGAGGGAGAGAGAGAGAGAGAGAGAGAGAGGGGGGAGAGAAACAGAGAGAGAGGGAGAGAAAGAGAAACCGAGAGAGAGAGGGAGAGAGAGAGACAGACAGACAGACAGACAGACAGACACAGAGAGAGACAGACAGAGAGAGAGAAAGAGAGAGATAGAGAGACAGAGAGACAGACAGAGAGAAAGAGAGAGCTGATTACAATCGCCCTCCAGGATAGAACAATAATCAGCTGGGATGGACCCACCAGGCAACCAGGCGTTGGTACCTGCCTTTCTGATGCTCGATTGCTCTACATCAGGGTGAGGCGCAACAATATCAGCAACAGCAACAGCAGCAACAGCAGCAGTAGCACAAATAGCAGCAGCAGCAGCAGCAGCACGGTGTGCTAGACAGCTAGCTCAACAGGTAGTGGCCAGGACTCATGACTTACAAGCTGCAGTTCCGAGGTTTGAATCTCAACCGGCGACTCCCCTTCTTTTATTTAGTAGGGTACATTTTGGACGTTGAACTGTCTGGAGATTTTGGTTTGAGCGGTTGTGAAATCAGCCTTGAAAACATCGATCTTTGTGTGGTGCCATGCACTGCTTTTATAGATTGATAAAATGCACTATTCATAACTTTACTATCATTGCAAAAGACAAAAATACAAAAAAAAAAAACCCCGACCAAACCAAACAAAAAACAAAAACAAAACAAACAAAAAATATCCCACAAAAATAAAAGTTATTTTAACTTCTTTTTTTTAATTGATCTCCGGGAGAATCCTACATGGAGACAAATTCAACACTTGGCATTTGGACCGAGGTTCTCTTACTAATGATTTCTTAGTCCAGAATACTACGGTGTGAGCTATCTGACACCACTCCTATGTAATTTAAAGAAGGCATATTATTGCGTTTTAAATTTCGTTTATCTCTGTTTCGTGTCATACAAACAATGTATATAAAGGTTTATTTACTTCTGTATATCTGTACGTTTTGTTTCGGACATACCCAGGCTAGTGGCATGACTGTGTTCTTTCGACGGTTGAGTACAACGGCATGGTAGTGGTTGCTGCAATCGGCTTCCATACAGCAGGGCTGACGGCCCACCTCTCTTAAGGCCTTTTTATTTTGGCCGATCACCTGGTTGAAGTTGTAGTTGAGTTGGTTTAACGTCCAACATCAGCACTATATAGACTATAATGTGGAGGGGCTCCAAAACTGACGTCTGACAATTTTTTATGTGCTGCCACACACGAGACAGGGTAGGGATACCATGACTCCTGTCTAGGCCGGACACATTAAACTGAACCAGTAGGGAGCGAAATCGCCAGGGCTCCAAACACGGACCTTTTGCTGTATCCTTGAATTACGGAGCCAGTGAGGTATGAGAAAAGCCCA
>RQTK01000209.1:522941-535914 GCA_003991915.1 Elysia chlorotica | reverse complement strand
ATAGATAGATAGATAGATAGATAGATAGATAGATAGATAGATAGATAGATAGATAGATAGATAGATAGATAGATAGATAGATAGATAGATAGATAGATAGATAGATAGATAGATAGATAGATAGGTGGGTAGATAGATAGATAGATAGATAGATAGATAGATAGATAGATAGATAGATAGATAGATAGATAGATAGATAGATAGATAGATAGATAGGTATATAGAATTTATAGAATTATTTTTTATCACAATTTTTTTAAATTCCGTATTCATTGGATCTTTTTCTTTACTTTTTCCTCTCCATCCACTCTTTCCCCTCTCCCTTTGCCCTCAACATCCCTCCCCCTGCCTTCAACCCCAACCACAATGTTTACAAAGTCGATAATCAGAGCTACTGCCCCGGTCTATGGGTACACGTACTCACACCCTTCTGCTATCCTATTCACCCCTATCCCCGGATAATAACACAAGTATCTCCCCCCCCCCCACCCCCCCGGGCCCATCCCCCTCTCACCACCAGCACCGCAGTAAAGTGCAGATAGCAGCAGCAGATGATGCTCGCGAAAAGCTGGACAACTGAAAGACAAAGTCTGGCCTGTCCAGCTTTGTTTACCGAGTAGACCTGTGGCCGCAGGTTTTATTGTCCAGCTATGTCCAGTAGCTAAGTCTGGCTGCGGTCAAGATCGGGATAGTGTAAATATAGTGGATACCAGAGATCTTGCGATTACTGTTCCATAGTGAAAACGGAGACGATGGGTAAGGGAATCTGCACCGGCGTCCAATCATAGCTCTAGCCTAGACTTACGGAGCCAATGAGCGACCAGAAAGCCGCCATGATTACAGAACTAACGGGCGTGATTATGTCATCCATTCTCGTCGTGTCGAACGCAAAGGCTTAACTAGTGGGTTCAGGAAATCTGGTAGATGGCTCAGTCGGTAGTGTTCTTGGCTCTCGAGTTGGAGGTCCAGATGCGAAGATCTCTCGCTAATATACTGTTTTTCTCTCTCTCTCTCTCTCTCTCACTCTCTCAGTCTCTCTCTCTCTCTCTCTCTCTCTCTGTCACTCTCTTTCTTTTTCTCTCTCCCAGCTGTTTAAGCCACTAGGTTTCCCGCGACCATATCCTTTAATCATATAAATTAATAATCTTTTTGCCCAATTAATATCATGGGGCGTCATCTCTCTCTCTCTCCATCTCTCTGTCTCTCTGTCTCTCTCTTTCTTTTTCTCTCTCCCAGCTGTTTAAGCCACTAGGTTTCCCGCGACCATATCCTTTAATCATATAAATTAATAATCTTTTTGCCCAATTAATATCATGGGGCGTCAACGGTAAGATGGGTACCGGTAGTAAGCACAACTAGAAGATAGATTTAGACGCACAACTAAGGCATATAAAAAGATAGTTAGTCGAGCGTCTAAACTTACTTGCTCCTTGTACCTTCTGCCCTTCGTCTAGAAAGACGCCAAATTTTGCTGCAGCCTTCAAATGACTGTGCGCGCATTTCCGTTACCAAATGGATGAATTCTGTGTCAAGTAATAAAACATGGATGCAGCGAAGAACATTGAATAGATATCCCCCCAAAATTCTCTTAATTCAATTTCAATTTCAATGTTTCTTCAGTCAATATATATTTATATTAAGAACATACATATCGAACATTATTTTGTCAAGCACAGGCTTTGCAAGATGAATACAGTTATACAAATATACATGCAGAAACACAATTAGCAGAAGTTTTACTTAAACATAGTTTTATCTAGGTAGTACACACTAATAAAAAAAAAATGTAAGAACTTAGCATACATTCCTTATCAATCTGGACAAGTGATTGCGCATAACATAAAAAGTTTCAATAATGTGATTAAGTAACTATAGTACATGTAATAATGATGGTAAAATGCACTATAATCGTATTTTTTGTGTTTAAATTGTGTTTTTTTTTAATTCACTGAAAAAAAACTACAACTCGTTAGGACACGGTATCAGAATTCTAAATGTACCATTGAATTGTTATTGTATTCTAATCTAATGCATTAAAAAATTGTACCCTCTTCTGAAGTCATTGATTTTTATAGCATGATTCGTTTCATAAAGTCGCCTGTTAGTCCCACTGTTCATTAAAATTGAACGGCGATCTAGAACGTTGTCCAGTTCGTTTTAAAGATAGAAGGAAAGATAAGATAAGATAAGATGAGATAGGATATATTAAGATAAGATAAGGTAATATAAAGTTCATTCATCCAGCTTTTTTGTTGTATTTCCGGGATTTTTTTAACGTTGAAACGACATAATTATTTTCATTTACTCTTCCGTTTTTGCTTCCATCTTTCTCTTTCTCTCTCTCTCTCTCTCTCTCTCTCTCTCTATCTATCTCTCGCTGTCTCTCTCGTTTTACCTCTTCCTCCCTTTGTTATCTAGTTTCTGTCCCCCACCTCTCCCTCTCTCTCCAATCGCATTCTCCGCCCACTACAAATGCAGACTGTATTCATCTTTGAAATCCAATTGTTTTATATCAACCTCGGAAAGATACAGTTGACAGGACCTGCTGGGAAGTTTGTATGTATGTATGTTGGTGTGTGTGTGTGTATGTGTGTATGTGTTTGGGGAGGGGAAGGAGGAGAAGTAGATGGTTTAGAGTGACCGCGCTCGGTTTTAAGCGCTAATGATTCCATTAAAGGCTGTTATCTTTGCACTACCTCCCTCTTTCTGTCTCTGTCTCTGTCTCTCTGTCTCTCTCTCTCCCTCTCTCCCTCTCTCCCTCTCTCTCTCTCTCTCTCTCTCTGGCTGTGTCTCCAGTCTATCTCCTCTTAACCGTCCTGCGTTTGTCTCTATCTATCTATCTATCTATCTATCTATCTATCTATCTATCTATCTATCTATCTATCTATCTATCTATCTATCTATCTATCTATCTATCTGTCTACCACTTGATCTAGCTATCCACTTGCCTCTGTCGGCGTCTTCGTCTCTATCTTTCTCTCTTTCTCTTTCAATCTGTTCATCTGGTTTTGTTTCCATGTGTTAAGATTACAGTATTAGATCTGAGGAAGTCGTCTAGCCTGGAAGGTGCCACACGATGCTTCAAGGACACGGTGGGAGGGACTACCCCTGGGTCAATTAAATTGTCTTGTTGATTTCTTCATACACATGTCCATGGCCATCCTGATGTTTTCTCTGCTTTTACATGCATGTCTTCTGTGATTCAATTAGTGAGGTTTTTTTTTTAGAATTAGGAGGACAGAAAACGTGTATGAGATCCTATGACTGTAAGAAACGGACGCGAGACTAAGGATGTTTGTAATTGTGTTTATCGCACATCAGCTGATTCAAATTGAGATTTTTTTTTTATTGCTGAACACTCATCGAAATTCCCTTGTGAATCAAAGTCCTAGACTAAAGGCCACAGCCAACCATAGATAGAGCGAAATTTGTACACAGCAGGGGTAACGCAGCAGATATCATGGTAAGGAAATACTATGTTACGCTCCTTAAAAAAAAAAATCTAGGGCTTCCTTCGTTTATTCTAACAAGATTTCTATTTTACAATTTTTTCAGGTTTAATTTTTACTTGCTCTTTCAGCTTTAAAATATGTCTCTCAATATTTTCAAACAAATATTTTTTCTTTGATTTTCTTCTCTTCGTATTGACTCGAATTCTGCGACATATTTACATTGATTTACATACAATCATATTGCTCATACAATTGATTAGTGACAATAATTTATTGCTTTTTTTACATTGATAAGATCAACAGCAATAGATCACACACAATAACAAAAATATCACAAGTTAGAAAAAACAAAAACCTTTTGCAGTAAACTCAAGGATATAAATCAAAATGACCTCTAATAGAAACAGGAACTGACATAAAATGACAGGTTATGATTGTATTCATACGCGTGTGCGTTGCTCTTTGGGCATAAATCCGAAAAACTACATAATAACGATAACGAAGCGACGCGTTTGCGGATTAATATTTGTAGCACAAAAAAGAAACCTCGCGCACAATAAACAAGATAGACAAAAAAAAGTCCGGCATAGACAAGAGTCCGCGCCACTGTTGTCTGACTACTTCATGATAAAAACAGATGAAGGAAACTCAATTATTATAACACAAGGCCTGAGAATAATTAATAGGTAAAAGAACCAAGATATTTAACCCTTTGTGCGGAATAAACCTCTCTTTGCTGTCAGAACTTCAAAAGCGCTCATTTGGAGCCATTTTATAAAAACCATTTCTGCTGGAGTAGCTTCCCCTTGCTCATCTCGAAAAGTAGCCATTTTCTTTTATCATAAGGGGCCGTAATCAACACCCTCTCAGGCAGCCATAAAGCTTTCCTTGTGTTGGGGAGATAACTCGGATCCTCTTCATTATTAACTCCCTTGCCCTTCCCTCCCGCCTCCCGGCAATGGCGCCTGTGGACTGAGATCTCAATGGCAAAAACAAAAGGAGTCTAGGCATAGGGTTTTCGGGTCGCTCATTGGCTCCGTAAGACTAGCTTGGAGCTACGATTGGACGACGGTGCAGTGTGGAATATCTACCGTCATTGTTTTGTTATAGGAGGCCTTATCGCAAAACCTCTGGTTACACAAAATGGTGGTGTTTGATGCTGCTTTAGGAGTTTAGGATAAAAAAAAGTCAGTGAGGAACAAGACGGGACGGTACGATTGAGGGGTGGTGGGGGGGGGGGGGGGAATTTAAAATGAGTCACAAACTTAATGGAGAGGTAGAAAGAGAAAATAAAATAAGGCCATATATTTTTTTCCTATACTAAAGAAAATTGTACTATTTGAGAAAATTTAAGGTGACAAGTGGAAGAAAATAGAGAGAGAGAGAGAGAGAGAGAGACAGACAGACAGACAGACAGACAGACAGACAGACAGACAGACAGACAGACAGACAGACAGACAGGCAAATAGATAAACAGATGGAAAGACGGGAAGGGTTGGAGGAGAAAATAGATGCACAAAGTGCGGATAGAGTGGGTGGGGTGTGTGTGGGGGAAGGAAGAGTAGGGAGAGTGTTGGTATATAGATGGGGATGTAAAATGGGGGATGCAGAGTAAGAGAGTGAGTACGAGAGAAAGGGGAAGAGGAGGAGAGAAGGAGAGGCTATTTGAGGATAATCGAGAAAATATCAATGGCGCCTTTGTGGGAGATCGGGTTGTGAAATGACTTCGAAATTTAATCTTGTGCAACTCATATTGGTTTCCAAAGACTACCGAGCGATACCCAGTATAGAAGGTAAATTTATACTGAGATGAGAGAAAGATAGCGATAGAGGAACGAGAGGGAAACTTACAGGAAGAAAATGAGACCTTTAAATAAATTTAATTTTAGCTACGAAACGCGAGACAGGGAGAAAGAGAGAGAGTTTAGTGTTATATCCTTACTTATGTTCTCTAAGCAAGTCGCGAAATTAGAATAGTGCAGTGAAACCGCCACTTTGCTTGACTTGTTTTGGAAAGCACGATCGCCGTTTGACATTGCCGTTGGACCACCGCGCCCATGACAGCGTGAGAGAGAGAGAGAGAGAGAGAGAGAGAGAGAGAGAGAGAGAGAGAGAGAGAGAGAGAGAGAGAGAGAAAGCGACTGAAACTCAAGGTATTTGGATAAATCCTTGGAAGATAGCGATAAAGCCAAAGATAGAAACAGATATACAAGATAATACTGTCTTGAAGAAGGAGATACACTGAGGATAATTAAATCTTCACCACCCTGACCACCGACAGTGATGGTTTCCTTATAATCTGCCCACAGCCCAGAGACTGGCATCATCACAGTCTGTGACCTGATTAGCAGAGTTTGACATGCCTGGTGCGTTACTCTCTCTCTGGTCTTATTATCTCTCTTGTCTCTCTCTCTCTCTCGCTCTCTCCATAACTTTATCTATTTTGCTCTTGCTCTCCCTCTCTCCCTTCATATCTTTTGCTATTTCTCTCTCTCCTTCCCATCATTTCTTTTTCTCTTCTCTCTCTCTTTCTCCATCTCTCGTGATTTTTCTCTCTCTCCCATATGCCTGATCCATCCTCTGTATACGTCTGTGTAATTTTCTCTCAGTCTCTCTCTCTCTCCCTCTTTCTCTATCCTATTTTCTCTTACTTCCTCTCTCCGCCTCAGTGTGCCAGTGTGTGCCCCCCCCCCCCTCTTTCTTCTTGATGGCTCTCGTTATCTCCATGTCTCTCCCCTCTTCTTTCTCTCCCTCTCTCTCTCTCTCTCTCTCTCTCGCCCTCTTTCTCCCTTAGTGTTTAATGTACCATGTTCTCGCCCCATGGCATGGAGATAGTACAATGGTTGTCTTTGATGAGAGCTCTTCAGGAGACTACAGTCGGAGACCAGAAAGATGGTCAGTAGTTAAGTTGGTCTAAGCTCTTCCTCTGTTACTATGGAGATGAGAATTGTTTTTATTGTCTATTCTTAATCAGTATGGTGTCTCTATGGACTGTTTACAAAAATTCTCTCATTTTTATTTGGGTCGTTCTAAATGTCTGCAACTGGTAAAAAATTGTCTTGGTGTTGATGGTCAAATAATTATATCCTGTGAGCGGATGATAGCCTATGTGAATGGATTAATCTGTGTGGTTGGTCTAATTTATCCCTGAGCCCTTGGACTACGGTATACGAATGGTTGGTCTCATGTGTGGTAGGTCTAATACGTTAATGTGTGATACTGGTAACTGTTGTGTGGTCTAATAATATCACCGTGTGGTGGGTGGGGTTCCAAAACATTCCTCTGAGCCACACAAATCCATTAAGAAGGAAAGAAAGGCTGCCAGATGATAGGTATATATATCCTAAAACATATGATTAAAGGCCTGGCGTTTTACCGTCTGAGCTCACCCCCCCCCCTCACCCCAAACCGCCCTTTCGTTCCCCACCGCACAAAAATTTGAAACCCTGACACCGAACAATAATAATTATTCTTCGTTTCGGAGATGAACCAAGGGCCAGGATGTGAAAGTCCAGTCTCAACCAATGAGTGACCCTGAGACAGACCAGGGCGGTGCCACAACAGATTGTTTACGGTAGCCCCAATCCCTGTCTTACTGTTTCCAGTGGCGGTAGAGTACATCCAAGCCCAGATAAGGCGTAGACAAGCCCAGAGGCTATTATGTCCTATTAGTGTCTAATTGTGTTCGCCAGATTTATGGCTCTTGGGGGTGTGAGCAAGTTAGAACATAAAAAGTCGAATAATTTATTTAGTTAAAAAAAATTCGATAAAATTTCGCGAAGTAGCCAAAGACTTTAGCGGTTGGTGTGAGTGACTAAACCGATGTTTTCAACGCCATGGTCATTATTTAAAAAAATAATGAGGAGCTAGTGTAAATTTCCCATCATTTTTATTCTTCTATTTTGCCATTTTGTTTAAAAAAGTAAAATAGAGAAAACGATGAAAGGGGTAGGGAGGTGAATAGATCAGTTGGTAGCCCTCTCAGCTGACGAGCAGAAGACCCGCGGATCGAATCTAAGATAGTTCTTTAGTCTCTGCTAACGAAAAATAAAAACTATAGATCTAATTACATTTGGAGACAGACAGGCGGTGGGAAACAAGAGATAGAGATAAAGAGAAATAAAATAAAGCCAGAGCAAAAAATACACCAAGGGTAAAAAAATACACAAACAAGACGTAGGTTACGTCTCCTCGTAATAATATAAGAATAAGAAGGCTTACGACGAGACGTAAGCTACGTCATGTTTGTGCATTCTACCCCAAATCTCGCTCGCTATGGGGAAGAAGTAGCGTCATTTTAGGCGGTCTCTTCTACGATCGTTCTGTCTTTCTCTATATCTGTACATCTGTCTTTTTTTCTTTCTACATCTCTGTCTCTCTCCCTAACTGTCTGTATTTGTCTCTATTTCTCTCCCCATCCCTGTATCCATATGTCTTTATATCACTCTGTCGGCCTGTCCGTTTTTTCACATTTGTCTGTTATTGTCAGGACATACTTTCGTTATATTATTTGCTATTTTGGGCACTTTCTTACAGTCTGTCCATTTTGTTAAAAGGTAATAGAAACCTCAAGCCTCAATGCAAGGCATCTCAAAGGTATCTTTGAAAGTCTACCATCCTGTATGTTTCTTCATGCAGCGTTGAACTTTTTACATTTATAAGTCAACATCTACTAAGAGATACCAACTTTTGTCTACATGGACAAAACCGGTTTTTTGTCTATAAAAGGTTGGAATGTCCAAAACCATTTCGCACGAACCAATAGTTGATTGGATAATTATTATGTTTTCATGAACATAGATTATTTAAACATAATTTTATTGTCTTTGCTTATATCAGCACAGTGTCATTTTATTTTGTGCCCAAAGCCGCTTGAGACTCTTACAACAGACCAAAATCAAAACAAAACAAAAGCAAAATAAAACAAGGAAAGACAATTGCCAGATCCACGGGCGCCAACATTTACTTCCCCTTACCATCTAGGTGCGCACGAGAGTCGGAAGTTCAGAAGCTGCGCGGTTTTTAGCTCGCGGAGCCAGAGTTAGGCGGATAGGACAGGCGCTGATTAGGGCGAGATAGGCGGGCGGGGAGAATGAGAGATCTTCATGTTCCCTATCCCGGCATTACACATTTGTTTTTGTGTCTCTCAGCCCGGCAATGGAAAGGAAATAGCCACATGTTATCTTTGTGCGGAGTTACCTGCCCCTCATTGGACTCCTGAAGAATTCTCTTGCCACCAGAGGGCGTTGATAACATAGAAACAGCCATCTCTCTCAGGTTATCTTCTCTCGTTACTTTATAACAAAACTTCGGGTTTTTATTTGTTGTTTACGTGTTAAGTCTCGGGCAATCTGTGAATGGCCTTGCTGCTTTCTCACTAAAACCGTTTGAAAAAGAGTGAGCGCAGGTTTATCAAGAAAGCGCCATCGTAATCTGAGATCTGGAGGTCTGGATACTTTGGCATCTGGTCTGAAAACATGTCACGCATGCCTTCTGGGAAGATACAGCATCGGCCACACGCACTCCGGGGTCTGGGGGAGCGCTCTAGACACTAAAATCTATTGGTCAGTCCGGGAAGAATGCACCAGGGGCTATTCATACACGTACAATGTAGATTTTGCTCAGAAGGAAACACTCCGCGCCGCCAAAGAGAGATTTTTTTTAGTTTGATGCTCTGTGAATGAGATTGCAATACACAACAGTTCATGCTGGTACCAGAATAAATCTTAAAAGATAAGGAACAATCTACGAACAAGTTGTATGTGTGTTAAGACAAAATGGACGTGTATTGAACATAGTACCACTGACACTTATGAATGCAATACTTTAATTTACAAAATTTTCCTGTCATAAATTAATTATACCATCTAACCCGTGAACCAATAATAGTACAGTATCATTACAATTCATAACCAAGTACAGGGGTAAAAAATTTAACCGGGCCTGTAAAACAGATATGTGATTTCTGATTAAAGATGTGTGGCTGTTTGGTCGTTGCTTAACGTCCAATCTCATCGACAAGACTATGTCGTATGTTGGTCGCAAGATTAACAAAAGTTTTCGGTGTTGTCACACAGAGACAGTGCCGAGTCTGAGCCGGTCCCAGTATACAAACATCGCGCCAACTAGCAATGGAAGAAATTAAAAAAAAACTCCAACAAAACACCAAAAAACAAATAACAACATCAAATCTATAAGATAAAAATTTAAAATTCTGTCTTGGCAAGCTTCCTTCGAAATCAAATGGTATGCAATGTGTACCTTCTTTAAGAATGAGACCCACAAGAAGGCATGTGCGCTACTGACTGAGCTGAGCCCCTCTCCTACAAGATCCTCCAAATTTGCCCTTCTCTTCACCTGGATGAGTATGAGGGATACCTCAAGAATCTATTAAAAAATTACCAACCCCCTCTCCCCATCCGTAAACATTTTTGTATGTGTGGGATACAGCCGAATCAATGGAACCCACACAAAACTAAAGAACAACAATCAATTAAGTTGTTGATTTGTATCGTTTTCCGCTCTACGTTTGTCGACCTGCATTAACAAAAATAATTTTAAATGTTCAGAAATTGCTATTTTAGAGTCAATTTCGATTACATGTTCAAATGTTTTCTTAAAGCAACCGCAGGAACTCGTTAACCTCTAGATCCAAATAAAAAACAGAAACAGAAACAAAAAAGATGAACCGTTTTCCCATTTTTATCAATGCGTTGAAAGCTTCCAATTTCTTTCCTTTTGTTTCTCACCCCGGGATTATAAAGATCAAAGCTGGGAACAATCTTCATTTTTCATGCTTTCAGGCGAAATTCATAGTTTTGGGACAAAGAGACAAAAAACCTCCTATTCATTTGTGAACCTTTGCTTTGTTCCATCGGGCTTTCCGGGTTTTGTGCGCTCCTCACAAAAAATCTCAGCTCTTGAGCGCACCATCAAAGAACGCGCGGTGCTCTTCCATCTTGGAGGGCGGGGAAACATTCGCCATTTCATTTCTCCTTCATCCAATTTGCGTCCCATTCTAGCGAGAGAATAACAGATTTTGTCGCCGTGTGTGTTCTCCCATCGGACGGCCATTATTATGCTAAGAGACAGACGGAGCCCAAAGTATTCTGGCCGGGACCATTCTTCTGTAATCGTTAGTGCAAGAATACCTATTATCGATAGAATTGTATCCCTTCCTTTTTTACCCCTCGGCGTAAAAGAGTGGAAAGTCCGTTCGTTCTTCGTCGGTTCTCGGCGGTACAGGCTTTGCGATACGCAACACTATAACTGAAGACATAATCACGCCTCACAGACATGGAGATTTACTGACCGCTCGTTGGATCCGCTACTCCGGGATAGATCTATGATTGCACGCATTTGCAGCTTCCCTTGCCTATCGTCTTCGTTTTATCACGGTTCCCATTATCGCAATACACCTGATACCCCTGTCCAATGATTGTCTCTGTCTGGCTGATTCCGGGAGAAGAAAGGCTTGTTGGGGGGATCGGGGGGACAAAGATGTGGCGAGCCGCCTGTAATCACGGAACCTTTTGGAGATGTAGAGGGAGCGTCCGGCGTCCGGCCCTGAAATTAGTGGAGATGGAAGCGGGGCTGGCGCTTCCGAGAGAGGGGGATGGGAGTTAGTAAAGAGAGGGAAGCAAGGGGGGGGGGGAGATGTCCACTTTGATCTGAAATTATACATTGTGATGGTCAAAGACAAAAGGGTTGTTAACCAAAGAGAAGGAACGAATGGAGAGTAGAGATAACGTGTAAAAAGAAATACTAAATAATATAACCAATTATAGATAAAGACAGATACAGAAAGTTATGATGAGTTATATGAGTCACACAAAAAAGGGCTTGGAGTACTGGGGTAGAGGAACTAACAATATCGACTTGCAATCGAATAAAACATTATGATGGGCAGTGACGAAGAGTTGGGGAACAATCGTCAAAATAAAGTACAAAAGTAGAAAGATCAAAGGGGCCTTTTTTGGGGGGGGGGGCTGTAATGTATAGATCGATTGGTGCATTGTCCTAGATCTACCGACAGTAAACGAGCAGATAATAGATTTTAATACAATTTTAATGAAAACTATCGCCTTATAGAATTTTTGAGCAAAAGAGAATGACTGGAACGACATTATTTTTCCTAGCTTATCCCTAAAGTCTCTAGAAAAATCCTTTACGGTGGGATATCACTCATCAGGGACTTAGTCGGCGACGCAAGTTTTACTGACCCTCCCGCTCCCAAACTAGCGGGGATCGATCTTGCAGTCTTCTTATTAGAGGACGCGCATTCTACGCTTGGACCATGAACAATTTAGCATTAAAAGGATAGACATCTAGATATAAAAAGGTGGGATAAAAGCAGAGAAAACAGAGAAAACAAGCAGGAGGAAAGGCAAAGCTGGCAAGTTGATACATCCCACTCACTCATGCCGCATGTTTAAATCCAAGGTACCTGTTCACATGATAAGCCAGGCTGCGGCGTTTAAAGTTTACGTGTCATGGGAATGTTTTGTTTTGTTTGCTTTGTTTTTTTGGTTTCCTAACCGAAAGAAAATGTCGCCAACAGCCAATGCAATATCTTGTTATTATACATCGTCCACGTTTCTCGAGGAATCTTGGGTGGAGATGGGAGCATCAACTGAGATTCAAACATATACGCTCCAATTCATAAGTCTGGAGATCTACCGACTCAGCTTCCTGGCCCAGTTGTGCAAGCTTCTTAGAAGCGCTTAATGCAAATAAACTAAAAAAAAACCAACAACATAAAAAACAACAAACAAACAAACAAACTGTGGACGGTCATGACCTCTAGATAGATAAATATACGGATACATAGATAAATGGAGAGGTACAAAAATAATAGAAAAATAAATGAATATATCCAAGACGGCAAAAAATATAAAAAAAACAAACAAAACAAAAAACAACAGCAACAACAACAGCAACAACAACAACAACAACAACAACAACAACAACAACAACAACAACAACAACAACAACTACAAAACAAACAGCAATAACAAAAAACAACAAATCAGAAGACATTACTTACAGTGAACCTGAAAAGAAAAAAATAATTATATGATATGATTAAAAAACAAACAAAAAAACAATAGCGCGGTTCCAGCATCTCCCCCACTGTGCCTGGTGTGTTTCCAGTCGTATCAATGGGAACACAAGTCTGGGAACGTTCACCTGTTGAGATAACTGTTTTCATAACAGCTGTCCACAGCTGCCGCTGATGCTAAGCTCCAACTCATTCTTCTCTTTATGCTTTTCCTTTGCTTCGTTTCCTCCACCAAAACCCCTTATCTTCTTCCTCAATATCTTAATCATCAACATCACCATAATCATCATCATCATCATCATCATCATCATCATCATCATCACCACCACCAGAACCACCACCACCACCACCACCACGATCTTTTCTTCTGTTCACCCCCCTCTTCTTCTTCTTCTTCTTCTTCTTCTTCTTCTTCTTCTTCTTCTTCTTCTTCTTCTTCTTCTTCTTCTTCTTCTTCTTC
>RQTK01000209.1:499688-522614 GCA_003991915.1 Elysia chlorotica | reverse complement strand
TCACCATGCCCCCCCTTTAAAACAGGATTCGTTTAAGTTTGAAATCATGTTTACTACTAATATACACAGAAAAAGACAACATAGCTCTACGTTAGTTTTGCTTTGAATCTGATAACGGGATATTCAACCGCTTTTTCTCCCAAAAAAAAAACAACAGCAAAGTTGGTGTAAACCGCATCGGAATGTCTCACAGCCACGGTAGTCAAACTAATTAAAATAGAATAATTATGCTCTTTGGGAAAAAAAATACAAGCCATGTATTTATTTTATAATTAAAGGAAGAATGTAACTTTGCCACCTGGCTATGGAATGGGTGTTTCAATTCAGTCCATACATTGCGCTTGTTCCTACGCGGTCTCAAATAAATAAAAAAGAAAAACAATAACCCCAACAAAAAGACACAAAAAACACTACAACAAACAAACAAACAAAAACAAAAACAACCCAAACAAACAAAATGTCAAAAAGCAAAAAAAATTAAGTTCTATTTCCACATGTGGTACATCATTTATAACGCCTGATAAACGAGAAGAAAGCTTAAATAATTCTGTTGAATGTTGTTTTATGATTAAAAATAAAAAAAAATTTCCGAGAAGAAAAGGTCACATTCAAAAGTCCCAAGAGCATAGTCCGCAATAAATTATTAATTATTTGGATAGAAAATTAATTACATTTAATTGTGTGGCTCCATAGTCCATAATTATTTAAGATTTGATTTCATTTGCACACACAAACAACACCAGTAAAATTAATCATTAATGTTTGAACAGTCAGATATGGACCTTTTGTTGATGACGAGTGTTTATTAAGAAATGGTTGAGAGGTAACTTCTCTCTTAAGTTGATGATTTGTTGGCTTTCTCTCTTACTCTCTCTCTCTCTCTTTCTCTCTCTCTATCTCTCTCTCTCTCTCAAACTCTTTCTTTCTTTCCCTCTATCTCTGGTGTTTTTGTGTCTCCCTTTCTATCTATACTCGTATCACTGTTTTTCTCTCTTCCTCCCCCTCAGTCAACACTCTCTCCCCATCTTTCTCTCCCCCCTCTGTCTCCACCTCAGCCCCTCCCTCTTCCTCCCTTTCTCTCCCACTCTTCCCACTCCCCTCTCTCTCCCATTCCTCTCCCCCCCCTCTCTCCCTCCCTCTCTCCCTCTGTTCCGTTTGTTGACGGTGGCGAGTCAAGGTCTAAGTGGTTTCTGTTGTTCCAGAGCGCCAGAATGTGCCTACATTGTTTCCTCAGCTGTTTGCTGATCCGCCAATCCTACCAGATTCCGCTTCTTCAACGATTCGCTCTCTACCAGAGTTTTTCTATATATATCTCGCACTCTCTGTATCCCTTTCTCTCTGTCCCTCTCTCTCTCTCTCTCTCTCTCTCTCTCTCTCTCTCTCTCTCTCTCTCTCTCTCTCTTTCTCTAACTCGAATACATCATTCTATATCACGTTTTCTCCAGATTATCAATGTGCATCTCTTGACCCTTGACTGCCCGACACTTTCAATCTTGACTAGTACAATTCCAGATCCTCCCAAATCTGGTTTCTTTCCCTCTATGTATATTCACTTAGCAATTTATAGTGTTAAGAATGTGCAATTGGAAACCTAGGCTATCGTTATATTTTAGCTGATTTTTATTGAAAACCAAAGCAAATTTAATTTAATCTAACACCGCTTTTTCTTTTTTTCTGATACTAATTAAAACCGTCATATTCTTATCTTGGGGCCCATTCGCGAAATTTCGGAATAGATGATAATAGACGTGAAGTAGCAGACAAATATAAACAAGCAAACAAAATAGATGTCATCATTTTGATTAAACAATAAATAGTGAACTGCTTTAGATTTGAACACAACTTCAAACCAGAAAATAAATGTAACAACAGCCAAGAAACAAAAACAAAACAAAACTCATTATCATCTAACGTTTTACTGTTCAACATCGCTAAGATTATTTTGTAAAAAAATGTTATGCTTTTAATGTGATTTCTGCAAGCATTTAGAATTATTTACTAAAAAAAGGCGACATTAGTAAAGTTTACAACGTTTACCACAAAACGTAAGTGCAAATCAGTATTGCATTTTGTACTCGGTTTGTACCACTTAAGCCAGCTTGCCCCCGCTCTCCTAGAGATTAACTCACCCATTCTCGGTTTTATTATTACGAAAGCATTTCATTAGAATCCAATCATAAAAAATCAACACAAAACAACAACAACAACAACAACAACAACAACAACAACAACAACAACAACAACAACAACAACAACAACAACAACAAAACAACTACAACAAAAACAAAAAACAAAACCACTAAAACAACAGCAACAACAACAACAAACATCAAGAAAAGTTTAGACGTCAGCAAACCACGATTAATTACAATGCGAGGCTAGACATATTATTCACTTGCTCAAGCCCCAACCGTCACGTCCTTTGTTTTCCTGATCTTGAGGGCTGAAATTATACCAGATGCAATTTACCGTTGAGCATTAAAAAGACTTACAGTATTACTCAGTGCACATTGTCATTTCACAACATTCAGTATTTTCGGATCCGTAATTTAATTCTTCCAAAAGTATCACAAATTCTGATGCATTCATAGATCATTGAAAAATTCAAGAAACATTTGGACATGAGACATCCCTGATGATCTCTAAACTATACGCCCCCCCCCCCCTCTTTAATAAAACAACAAAAAACAACAATCACCCCCTCCAAAAAACAACAACAACAACAACAAAATATACCAAAACAAAAACACGCAGAAAAGTTTAAACAAAAGGAAACCACGATGAATACAATGCGAGACAAGCTACATTATTCACTTACTAAAACCCCAACCCTCGCTTCCACTATTTTCCTCAACTTTAAAATTATACCACATCCGATTTACCTCTGAGCATTAAAGAGGCTAGCAGTATTGCGCAGTAAACATTGTCATTTCACAACATTCAAAATTTTCGCATCCATAATTTAATTCTTCCAAAAGTATCAGAAATTCTGATGCATTCATAGATCATCGAAAAATTCAAAAAACATTCGGACATGAGACAACCCTGATGATCTCTAACCCTATACGCCCCCCCCCCCCCTTTTAATAAAAAAACAAAAAAACAACAACAAGAACAACAAAAGCCCAACAACAAAAACCACAAAAATACACAGAACATGCGCACATATACACACACACACCTAGATTAATGTTCTATCCACCACCACCCACACTAGCCTGAAATTTTGTGAATATGCAAAACGATGGCGTTTCTACAAAAACACCGAATTTCGTTTCTCGACATCACAGCAAACATAATCTGCAGTAAAAAACTCTGAGTGGCGAAATAAACGAAATGAATTACTATAACCACGACAGATGGAGGGTAAGGAGGAAGGGAAGGGGGGGGGTACGTGGACGTGTTGTAGGGAGATTCAAGGTCCAGGTTTGAGGGTTGAGGGTTCAGAGGTGAGTCGCGAAAGCTCGCCACTTGCATGACAAAGACTCGTCTGAGACAGGCAGAACACGCAAAGCATCTTAGGGCCCGCTGGTCTTCCAGACTTTTCTGAGGCGCTGCTGGAGGGAGAAATACGTGTTTTAAACATTAATGTATCTTACAGACTTCTTCACTTTGTTATTGTTGGTTTTTATCTTTAATTTTGATTTCGTTAAGTTTAATGTAAATAAATGAGCCTTAAAAATTTCGTGTGTCTATCTCTCTGTTTCTCTGTCTTTCTCTCTGTCCCTCTTTCTGTCTGTCTGTCCTCCCTCTCTCCCTCTGTTCCGTTTGTTGACGGTGGCGAGTCAAGGTCTAAGTGGTTTCTGTTGTTCCAGAGCGCTAGAATGTGCCTACATTGTTTCCTCAGCTGTTTGCTGATCCGCCAATCCTACCAGATTCCGCTTCTTCAACGATTCTCTCTCTACCAGAGTTTTTCTATATGTATCTCGCACTCTCTCTATCCCTCTCTCTCTGTGTCCCCCTCTCTCTATCCTTCTTTCTCGCACATTCATTCCCCCCCCCCTCTCTCATCCTCTCTCTTTGGCTTCCTCCCTGCACATCTTTCTCCATACTTCTCTTCATCTCTCTCCATTTATCTTTCTCTCTGTGGTAGAGTTTGATGCACTTAATGTGTTTACATGTCTTTTTCTCATCTTTCTGTCTTCTCTTTCTCCTTCTGCCTCTCCCTGTCTTCTCCTTTTCCATCTCTGACTCTATCTGTCTTTATCCCCCTATCTCTCCACCAGCCTGTCTGTCGCTTTCTCTCTCACTCTCTCTCTCTCTCTTCTCTCTTTCTTTCTCTATCTCTCTCTCTCTCTCTCTCACGCTCTCTCTTTCTCTTTCTCTATTGAAACAAAGAGAACACGCAAAGCATCTAAAGTCCGATGGTGCAGGGGCTTTCTCCAAGGGCATGAGTGAGTTTCACTCGGTCGGAGGAATAGGTTTTTGAAAGTTTAGTTTATTGGCAGATTTGGATTTTGCTTGATTTTTTTTTGTCTTCTTCTTTCCGCCGTCCCTTGTTTCTTTGCAGCTTTCAAAATGTTATTTTTGTCGCTCATTTCTAGATTCCTTTTCTAATATACCCATTTTCTCTTCAACTTATCTGTTTGGTTGCCTCTCTCATTATTCGTCTCTCTCTCACTCTCTCCTTCCCTCTCCCTCTATATTTCACCCTCTTTCTCCTCATTTCTTCAGATATAAAATTTCTATACACTATGCTTGACATCTATTTCTCTATTTTCTACTTGCCTTTTTCCATTTTCCCTTGTATATATATTTATATAATTTTACTTGTTATGTCCCCTTTTACACCCTCATCTACATTGAGTTTTGTTTTAGGTTGTGTGTGAACTTCAGGCTATTTCTCTCGCAGAGGAATAATAATTTGTTTTGTTTTCGGTTTCTTATAGCAACACAACAAAATAATCGTATCATCCTATACGATACATATTATTTTCAGAAAACATTTTATGGGCTCAAAAAATTTAAATCTCTATACAATTTCAGAGAGAAAAAAACATAAAGTATAAACTATAACATTATTATTATAGTGCCAAGAAGTAAAAAAAAAATCTTCAGTAGCTCACTTCTTTGTATTTTGCTTTTTCAAAAAATACCAGTAAAATACGCGTTGTTATTAAACAGGAAAATTACTTATATTTGCCACCTTTGTTGTCTGTTTCAGAAGAATAAACAAACAAAACCAGATATAGTATTCAACCAACAGATAAAACATATATGAAAACACAAGTAAGTACAAATCACTCGTTATTTGGAGGTCGTAAGTACAATGTTGAGGTGAGCTTAATACTTGTTTTAAAGTATACGAATAAGAAGGCTTAAGACAAGTTGCATGCTGCGACATTGTACTTTCGACCTAAGAACTTGAAATAAAAAGGATAATATATTAGTTTATCTTTGCCTCTAGACCACTAACACCACCTTCTTTCTCCCCATTAATTGAAAAGAGAATTGTCTGGATCTAAAGAAACTAAGAAAGTCACAATGTTGGAATTCATATCAGTGAATGTAATTGAAGGAAGAGAAGAAGCCCTGGCAAACAAAGGAGAGAGAGAGAGAGAGAGAGAGAGAGAGAGAGAGAGATTGACAAGAGTGGAGAAAGTATATTTCAGAGATACGTTTTTTCCTGGTTTTTAACGTCTTCTATATAATTTTGCAAGAGGGATTTCTGATTCAGCATCTCCAAGGAAGAAAACAAAACAGACTTTACGATCCACGCCTTGATAACGATGGCGTCTTCATGCCCCCTAAACATGGCGATTCTGATCACTAATTGGCTCTCTATTAATAACCTGGGGTAGAGAGTGCCCAATTTCTTACCAATCGGGTGGTAGAGCAGGGGAAGAGAAGAAGCCCTGGCAAACAAAACTGTATACTTAATTAGGCTAGGCCGACACCAGTGAGTTTGTTACCGGTGCACCTGTGCAAGGAGCTAAATAACCACACGTAACGCTTTCCGGCGCATCAAACTCTAAGCTTACTCAAGGAGGCAGGGCAAGTTGTAAAGTAGTTTCTGGTCGTAAAGAGAGAGAGAGAGAGAGAGAGAGAGAGAGAGAGAGAGAGAGAGAGAGAGAGAGAGAGAGAGAGTGAATTGGTGCAATAATTAGAGCTTTGGTCTTCCAAACGGGAAGTCCCTTGCAAGAAACGCACGATTGGTCAAGCATTTATTTGCCCGATTTCGTCAACTCCTAGTTGTATAGTCCGTGTCAGTTTAATTTGACCGGTTAAGACAACGGTAAGGTCTCCCCGTGCCGTCTCTGTGTAGGAGCCATAATATTGTGAGACATTAGACTTGGGCACGTCTACAATATGGTCTATGTTATGTTGAGGTTTTTACAGAGTGAAACAAAAAGCAAGAAGAAACTCAAACCGAACGTCTTCGTATTTTCTTTTGACACCGTTCTCACAAGGAGTATAAAATCTCCATCTTTTGTCTCTCAAAATGGGAATGTTCACTGAATCCCTCAACCATCTCTGTGCTGTGACGGGGCCCAAAGAAAAACAAAGACCATAGGTAAGAGGTTGTACACCGGCGTCCAGTCATAGAAATCCTAGACTCGTGGAGCCAATGAGCGATTAGGAAACTCCATGCCAAAAAGGAACTGATTATGTCAGATGGTATCTTTGTTTGGATCGTAAAGCCTGAATAATAGAGTATCTAGAAGGTTTTTTGGTGTCACATTGACATAACACAATCTACTCCTGATGCTCAACCAAACAAAATCCGACACATGACGCATTCTTTATAGACCTCCGTGTCACAAAGTCTTTATTGTACGTCCCATAAACTAGACTAAGAGTAAGACATAGATATATAAATGCTATTTATAGATCTATGGAGTAAGACTAACTTTGTGAGGCTTCGGCCTTTGTTATTGGTAACGGCCGTCATCGGAGATCCAGAGTTTATCAGATGGCGTAAGGTTGCGGGACCCCGGCCGTAACGAAGTCACTCACCAACAGGGGAAGCAGTACTCACCAACTCCTCTAAGCCTGGGCTCAGTGCACCGGCCAGGGGTGGGCTTAGGTAACACAGTAGACTACAAAGGCTGGAATATCACTGGGAAGCCATTCATCGGCAGGGCTCTAGTTTAATCTAATCTTGTTATTACTACAGTCCCTGTAGAGCCCCAGAGGTCTTCTGCTTTTCCTAATTTTGCGCTGGGGGTTGGGAGGGGGTAGGGGCAATGAATGGCTGATGATAGCTAAGCGCTCAGTCGGTAGAGGGCTTGTCTCACGTGCATGAGAAGCTTGGTTCGAAATCAGGTGGATAAGTAAGACAATACTACAAAGGGTAAGGAGCCATTCATCGACAGGGCTCAAGTTTAATCTAATCTTGTTATTACTGCAGTCCCTGTAGAGCCCCAGAGGTCTTCTGCTTTTCCTAAGTTTGGGGTGGGAGTTGGGAAATGAATGGCTAATGATAGCTAAGAACTCAGTCGGTAGAGGGCTTGTCCAGCGTGCATTACAAGCTTGGTTCGAAATCAGGTGGATAAGAAAGACAATGCTTTACAAAGGGTATGGACCTATTCATCAGCCGAGCTGAAGTTTACTCTAACCTTGGCAATACTGCCGTACATGTAGACCTTAAGGTCTAATGAGAGCTAGGAGCACAGTCGGTAGAAGGCTAGTCTCGCGTGCAGGAGAAACGTGGTTCGAAATCAGGTGGATGAGAAAGACATACTCTACAAGGAGCTATTTGTCGGCCACGCTGAAGTTTGATCTAACCTTCGCATTATTGCCCTCTCTGTAGACTCTTGGGGACCAATTGCTAATGATAGCTAGCAGCTCAGTCCGTAGAGGGCTTGCCTCATGTGCAAGATATTCTTGGTCCGAATATCAGGTGAATAATGAAGACAATATATACACTACAAAGGGTGGGACGCTATTCACCGCTCGAACTAAAGTTTAAAAAAATCTTGTCAGTATTGCGGTCTATTGTGAATCTTCACGACCTGTTTTTGTGTGTGCTAAGTTGGGGTGATAGATGGCTAAGAGCTCAGTCGGTGCACAACTGGCCTGACGTGCAGGAGGTCCTTGGTTCGAAAAATGCAAAACCAAAAAGCTTCAAATATCTCTTTATTCTGATAACAAACTGTACAACAAAGGCCTAACATAATAACCAAAAGCCGTTGGCTGGGTGGGCTGGAGTCAATCTACCACTGCGTCTAATTAACTTTGTACTGTCTTGCCATTGCTCTGAAATCCCCGCTTATCCACAAACCTACCCACACAGACCGCCTCATCGTTTTAATCTTTCCATCCCATATCGCCGAACTGCATCACAATCAACCCTCCCCCCCCCTCATTATTACGGCTACCACACGCGCAACTCTCCCCATCCATCAGACGGTATCCCACCCAATGTGTGCGAACAATGATGACTTCCAGACCACTTTGGCTCGAACGTCCTTTGGCTAAACGATCTGAGCAGCATCTCTGGGCTTAATCTACGCCTCCTAGCTCTTAAAAAGAAAGTTTTTATACGGCGACGGGACCACAAAGCGGGACTCTGATGACTCTGATGTCTCTGAAGATTATGCCGACACCGACCCAACCCGTACACTGAGGACGCCAGAGAGGGATGAGGGATTTGAGCACTGTTTCATTGCTTAGAAAGCCGACTCTAATCCCCCCACTCCCTCAACATCGCAACCTACAACCATCAAATTTTTAATCTGTCCATCCAGTTATCATCTACAGTACAATCTCTCTCTCTCTCTCTCTCTCTCTCTCTCTCTCTCTCTCTCTCTCTCTCCCCTTTGTAAAGTCTGCTCTACCGCACGTGCAGCTCGCCTCACCCTATCAGACGGTATCTCACCTCATTGTGTGTGTGAACTATGATGACGTCCAGACCCCCCTGTCTGGCCCTCCCTCCCAGAACTCAATGTGCAGCATCAGAGACCTGGCGATAACCAGCCACATATCGAGACGAGAACAATAGGTAAACAAATCATCACCGGGGTCCAATCATAGCTCTAGCCAAGACTGACGGAGCCAATGAGAGATCAGAAAACCCCATGCTAAATAAGGGGCGTGGTTATGTCATCTGTTACGTCACGTGGATCGCAAGACCTCCCATGATGACGTCCCGTACCGCCCACTCTCTGGTCACCCCCCCCCTTTCCCTTTTTGCCAAGCACTCTCTCCAGTCCCTCTGTTCCATGTGCAGCAGCATCTGTGGGCAGCGGGCTACACCTGGCCGTGATAACAAGACACCCGAGACACCTGTGGCGTAACGTCCAGGCAGTGTAGGCGGAATAGCGTGGCTTTATCTTCCTGCCAGGCGGTGCCACAGCGGCAGTACAGGCCTTGAGACCCACACGGCGTTAACAGATGACATAATCACGGTCCTTAGACATTGGCACTTTCTGATCGCTCATTGGCTGCGTGAGTCTAGAATAGGGATATGATTGGATCATTGGACGCCTTTGGAGATTCCCGTCATCGTATTCACTATGGACCCCGTTATCGTCAAGCCTGTAGTGCTGGCCCGCTAAGACAACAGGCCTGAGACAGGAGCACAGTAGCCTGGTCTATCTGGAGGTACCGCGCCTCATGCAACGGCCATTATCTCAATTATCTAGACAGCCCTGCAGCTAAGCAGGTCTAGAACCCCAGTCAAGCTGACTGATGGTCAAGGTTCTTATGGAATGATGGGATCTCAATGGAGATTTAGAGTTAATTAGTCCTCATTATTTTTTTTCACAAAGGATATGCAACAGTCTGTAGCACACCTACATAATATGAAGAATTATGGTTTGTGTTTTGGACTGTCGAGCAAGAAGTACAAAGTTTGAATATAAGATGTGGCTCCAGTTTCTATAAGAGAATCTATGGGAAACCTAGTGGGGGAAATGGAATGAAAGCTAATCATAGATTATCGAGGAGGCATCCCTGTAACAAAAGGCCTTGAATTACAGCGAAGGCACGCTTGATGCAACAGCCATTTTCTAAATTATCTAGACAGCCCTGCAGGTTAGCAAGGCTTGTGGGGTTAAGTGGTTCAAGTGGTAGAGCTTTAGTTTTCCAGTCGCTGGTTCAAAACCCACGATCGCTAAAACAATATTAAATTTTATCCGATTTCGTCCGCTACTGTTTGGCTCAGTGTTACTATGTCTGTTTGGCCAGACGTAAAATTGTCAGACGTTCTTATTGAAACATATCCACGACAGAGCCATACAGTGCTGACAGAAATGCCAGGGAAATAACAAAGAAACAAATACAACTACAGTCTAGCTGCCTGGTAGTCACTGCTATTATTAGGAATAATGGCGTCTGAATTTAGACCTAATAATTTTAATACAAATGATACAGCATCATAAATAACACGTATGTTACCGCTAGTGCTCTTCACTGTCAAGCAAGAGGTTCTAGGTTTGAGTCGAAGACGGGACTCCAGTCTTCGAAAAATAATGTATGGGAAAACTTGGTGAAAGTAAAGCCAACCAAAGATTACTGTGGCATCCCTAAGACAACAGGCCTTCAATTACAGCGAGGGCACGCTTGATGCAACAGCCATTTTCTCAATTATTTAGACAGCTCTTCAGAGCCTGCAACCTACAGTCTATCTTCACGAAGGTCAAGGTCGTTATAGAATAATAGGATCTGAATGGAGATTTGGAGTTAATCAGTGCTAATTGTTCTTATACAAAGCATATGCAACAGTCTATAACACACTTAAACTAGAAGGTAGCTTAATTGTTAGTGTTAGTGAGTTTGACTGTCCAGCATGAGGTTCCAGGTTTAAACCTAAGATGGCGATCCAGTTTATATAGGATTCTATAGGAAATTTTGTGAAAATAAATCTAATCATAGATTACTGAGGCATCCCTAAAGTAAGACAATACGCCTTGAATTACAGCGAAGACACGCTTTATGCAGACGCTAATTTTTCTGACAGTTCTGCAGTTCAGGTCTAGAACCTAGAGGCAGTAGAGCTATGATGCCACGGCCATTTAGGAATAATAGGATCTGAATAGAGATTTGAAGATAATTAGTGGCGGCTGTAGTGCTGTGGTGTTAGGAGAGCTGCGTGTAGCTGGGAGAAGTCAAGCTAGGTTTATTTGCTGTCCATGAAAGTCAAATATAAATAGATAAATAGATAGATAGATAGATGGATGGATAGATAGATAGATATATAGATAGATAGATGGATAGAAAGAGTAAGACAGAGTGGATATACACGCTGCTAAAATTAAAAGGCAAAGTAGATAGATAGATAGAAAGAAAGAAAGAGAGAGAATGAGAGAGAGAGAGAGAGAGGGAGAGAGAGAGAGAGAGAGAGAGAGAGAGAGAGAGAGAGGGGTACACATACACATACACACACATAGACACACAGAGACAAATGTGATGATTAGAAACCACCAGAAAAAGATTGACACGTGAAGAGCAATAAGAACAATACAAAAAACAACAATGACAATAATAACAAAAAAACAATACCAACAAAAAACGAGAGAGAAAAAAAAAAGAGAACAAAGAAAAAAAACCCTAGAAAAACAAAGCGTGAGTAAATAATAGAAAAAGGACGAGCACCGAACAAAGAAACCTGAAGGCGGAAAAATATCTTTAAAAAAAACAAAACAACAACAACAAAGAAAACAACAACAACACCGTCAAATGTGTTATCTGATCGCATATCATAATTCTGACATTATGAAGTATCAGAACCTGATATGCAGCAGACTTTCTCCGCCTTGTTGATTATGCTACAGATCCTACCCTGTTCTTGTTATTCTAAGAAACATTTAGTTTCTTTTGGCTCAGATATGTAGGGCTAGTGTTTGTCATTTGCTTATATATTTTTTTTTTGTTTCCGGCTAAACTTTATGCCTTGTGCATACAGTTCTCTGTAAGGGGAATGCTTGGAAACAAATCAAAACAACAACAACAAAAAACAACATAAAAACCAACAAAAATACCTTCAAAATATTATAATAGGATTTTTATATCTCCTGTCAAAACACCTCCTCTCTCTCTCTCTCTCTCCTCTTTCTCTCTCTCTTCGCACCTTCTCTCTCTTTTTCTCTCTCTTCCCACCTTCTCTCTCTCTCTTTCCACTTTTCTCTCTCTCTCTCTCTCTCTCCCCACTCTCTCTCTCTCTCTCTCTCTCTCTCTTCTCTCTCCTCTCTCTCTCTCTCTTCTCTCATCTTCTCTCTCTCTTCCCACCTTCTCTCTCTCTCTCCCCCCTCTCTCTCTCTCTCTCTCTCTCTCTCTCTCTCTCTCTCTCTCTCTCTCTTTCTCTCTCTTTTATATTGACATAATGATAATGCCCATATCCATTTCTGCGGCCGTAAGATTATTGCAGTTTCTAAGAAAAAATAATTAGTCAAATAAGCGTCCTCCTCTTTCCCGGAATTAGCTTTCCACACGATGAAATCATTCCTATGGGAATTAATACTTCCGGCCTTCAATATTAGTTCACTGCATTAAAATTTTTAAATCATTAAAAATATCAAACTGGAAACTGGTTTTCTGCAGATGCGCTCGTACATTGCTGTTTTTCTATATCTAAAGAAATATCGTTTAGCCGTATATCCTGTTTATTCTTTTACGGATTTATTTATTTACTCCGTACAATTATTGTGATAAAATGTCTATATTTCCTTTCTAACTGATTAAAATAAATGTCATTTTACCTGTTTGTTATTTCCCCTCTTTTTTTACCCGAAGTCCTTCACATTTTGTTTCATTTTCTTGCTTTTTTAGACCAGCGAATTATTCCACACCTAGATATTTTTTAGTGCATCATTCCACGTGGCAATAGCATTGACTTGCAAAAATCGGGTACTGTAGCGATGTCTTCACATTGCTCCGGTACAAAATTTAATCACTGAGTGTGCATGCGTCTAGCTAGCAATTATTAACATAGCTCTTCGTGTAAACAAATAATATTGTTGTCTCCCCCCCCCACACACACACACCAATTGTTCCCATCGTATATTATAATCAATGGTCATGCCAATAGCATTGACCAACACTACAGAGTTCCCAATAATTATGTCTTCTTGGGTTTATTACTGAGAGGTCAGTTATGTACGCTTAGGTTTATTAGCATGTATTTTAAAGGCGAGCAAACATTTCTTTTTGCCTTTTTTTTTAAATACTAAAACAAAATATGATGTAAATAGTGATCATACTGAATATTTCAAATGTGTTTTTCGGGGGACTTTACATTAGAAGTCCTCGAGTTCGAGTCCTCATCGGGGCTCCATGTTTTTTACTGGTTGAGTCAATGCCAGTACTAATCATGTGATTAGTTGAATTGAAACCAACGTCCCGGCATCTACGCTCTGTCTAGGTGTGACAGCACCTGCAAATTTTCGTTGTTTAGTATTTGGCAGGCGTCGCCGCAAAGGATCCCCTTGGAAATCTTAGACATGTTGAACAAGGACAGCGCTTTTCTGTTAATTTGTTAGAAGATTGCTAAATAAATTCTTTGGGCATATTGGCTAACCCCAAAAATATGTTAACTGCTACATTGACTGACAATACGTTAGTAAAACATTACATTAAAAAAAGATTAAGAAATTAAACTTGTAAAGTACTCCAAATTATTCCATATTCCACATTGAAACCATAAAAATACACCAGAATACCTTATCTCTCAAATGCAATTTTCTTCTCTATCCCATTTGTAAGACTAAAGTTATACTACAATGCAACGGTTTGAAACGTAACCTTGTGCGTTCCGTCTAAAAATAAAAATTAACAAATTTGTTAAAGTGTATTTTGGCGGCTTCGCAAAATCTGCTGTATTAGTCTCAAATTTAACAAAGAGAGCTGTTACTGTTAGCCTTCTGCCCTTCCATTTCAAAGTTCTTTTCAAAAGTGCAAAACATACAAATAAGTGGAACAAGTAAGAAAACAGCTTCTTATGAACCGGTTTGATGACGTTCAACACGCGTTTGGCGCATCACTGTCAATATGTCATTATTTAAGACCAAGTGCTTCTACTAATTGGCTCTACCATCCAGCCGTCAGATCGACTTTCCTTTAAACAAAGCAAGGTATTCTCAAATGAAACATTCACCAGTCATCACTAGAGAAATGACTTCTTCAGGATGCGAATTGGATTAAGTGTTAGAGTGGTAGCCTTGCGGATATGGAGGTACCGGATCGAGTCTACGATCTGGTACATACATTTGTCAGAATAAAAGTTCGTCCTGTACTGGTTGAGACGGTGTCAGTATTCAATACGATGTGACCGGCTGAGACAAAAGCCTGGCGTCTCCGCTGTCTAAAATGGCAGCACGTACAATGGTCAGACGTTACTCTTGTGTTCCATCCACGATGCATCCTAGTTACTGAAGTTGGAAATTACAACGCTAGCAAGCACCCCCCCCCCCCCAAACCCTCCCCCAGCCAATTTCTCATCAACGTGAGAACCGCTGACTGGTTGTAACAGTTTCCGTATTCATATTTATTGGGAATACGAATTCGTCGGAAATGACGATGTGAGCGGTAAACAAGACTACCTTACTGCTTCACGCTCCACTGCGAATCCCGCGCTCGTGGTTCTAATTCTCTCCCCTGGCATTGCTTTGTTTTTAAATGCCAGGTAAATTAACTATCTCCGTACCTAACAAAAATACTGCATTTCGGCTGCTTTAAAAAAACTTTCCTCGGAGGGTTGTTTGTTTTTATTTATATTTTTCACCTCTGCGGCCGCAACGCTCTAGAGCTTCCCTGGCTCACTGTGTGTATGTGTGTGTGTGTGTGAGAAACAAGGATTTGCCAGAATGGATTTTGGCAGCCAAACTGGGATAATTGACACCATTATCTGGTAGCGAGCAGGAAACAGTGGAACGTGCGAGTAACAAGTTGACTACTTGAGATCGGGGATGAAAAGATAATGGGATCAACAGAAGCCGTCCTACTTTCTTCATTATGTCTTGGTTTTCTCTGCAGATTTTTAAGTCGTTTTTGGTGTCAGCTTTCTTTTATCCTCCACTGCGGTAGAAAGCTAACTGCTTCGATCACGCACATTATTAGAGGCATTGCACAATCGAAGTCCATTATAAAACCAATACGATAGGTAAGGGGTTCTGCACCAGCGCCCAATCAAATCTCTATCCAAGAAAAACGGAGCTAATGAGCGCCTACAATAAAACTAATGCCTAACGGACTTGATTACGCCATCAGTTGTCGTCGTGTGGCGCGCAATAACTCTAATTATCTTACCTTCGACACCAGAGCTATCTGTGACTGCTCACACATTCTCAATCCGGGGGAAGCCATGGTAGCGCAGTAGTTTGGACGCATTGTGTAAGGGCGCCAGAAACTCAGCCAGTAATGCTCTTGGGTAATGAGCAAGAAGTCTGGAGTTCAAATCCATACCACCCTCCCCCTTTCTGTGTTCGTTGTTGTTGTTTTTTCACGAAATCTAGGGACGTATAGTTAACGCGGCACTACAAAATGAATACTGTATCTTGTCATAACTTTGATTCGTGTTAGATCTAAATAATATAAGAACAATATTATTTTAATGTCTAATTGGTTTATGGTGTATAGGTGTTCCAACTATGAGATTCAAAGACATATGTTAAGAGAACAAAACTAATTTTTCAGATTAGCTTAATAGTAACAAAAAACATAATCATTATATACATACGTAACGTTATCGAGTAATTTCTTTTATACATTTTTTAATTTATTTTATTATTGATTTATCTATTATTTTCACTATTTAGGTTGTGATTTAAGTTAGTTAATCTCTCAGTAAATTATCTCTAATTGTCCCCACCTCCCACTCGCCTCTTGTGGCGTCTTTTTACATTATGTTCTATCTTTTCCATCATCTTCTTTTTCTTCTTCATCATCGTTCGTCAGATGGACAGTTTCATTACTGTGATATAAATGAGTTAGTGCGCTGCAAGTCTTTCAGGCTTCCGTAAAGCTTTTGTCGTAGTGGAGCAGGGATTGGCCAGATATATGTGTTTTATAGGCTGCCGGTAGGGCACATTTCAGCAGGATGTGTACGGATGTTTGTTTCGTTCTTTCATCTCATTCATAATAATTTATTCAAATTAATGTAGCCCACTCAGTGAAACTAAACATGTTTACCCGTTTCTTGAATCTGGGTGGATCAAACTTGGTGTTGCCACTTGCAGCACGATTATTATTATTATTATTATTATTATTATTATTATTATTATTATTATTATTATTATTATTATTATTATTATTATTTCATCATCATCATCATCATCATCATCATCATCATCATCATCATCATCATCATCATCATCATCATCATCATCATCATCATCATCATCATCATCATCATCATCATCATCATCATCATCATCATCATCATCATTATCATCATCATTATTATTAGAGGTAAACAACACTAGGCTATCATGATCTGAAAGGTTTAAACTGGTTTAAAGCCAGCGTCGCATATCGGTCAATCACACTGGGGCGCGAGTTGTCATTTACCTTTCTAAATTCCATCCTACTCTTTGTCGGTGTGACTGCATCTGTACTATAATGAGGTCTTGAGGTTGAGTGCTTTTATTTTAAATAGGTGTATAAATGTAGACCATGACAATCATCGGGGTCTTTGGTGAAAAAGAAGACGTAGGGAAACGGGAAATGCATAAACTGCTAGAATTTGAAAAGCGCAGGGGTCGTAAGTACAACGTTGTGGTAAGCGTACGACTCGTCTTAAAAGCTATGCAAAAAGAGAAGGCTTTCGACGAGTTATAAGCTACTGCGAATTTGTACTGAAGCCCCTAGATCTATGTACTAACATCTCCAACAATATAATTGGCGCAGTCACAGTGTTATTCGCTGGTATATAATTATATCATCTCTGGACCGTAGTAAAAGGGGAACGTGTGGGTGTCGATTTGGGCAGCAATTAAAGCCGAGTATCTGTATAGGAAGAGAGAGAGAGAGAGAGAGAGAGAGAGAGAGAGAGAGAGAGAGAGAGAGAGAGAGAGAGAGAGAGAGAATTGTGAAAGGGGGTGATATTGAGAGAGTTAGAGAGAGATAGGAGAGAGAGAGAGAGAGAGAGAGAGAGAGAGAGAGAGAGAGAGAGAGAGCGAGAGAGAGGGGGGTATGTGTTGTGTGTTGAGCAGAAGCAAGTTTATAATGACATTGTGACAAAGTTTTTTTCTCTCTTGTGTTTAATGAAATCATGCAACAAGATCAGTTTTAGAGGCACCAGAGGGGAAAAGGGGTAGAAACAGGGAGACAGCGATGGGGAAGTGTAGCATATTATTTTTCATTTCTAAACTATGCATTCAACAGTCAACAATCGTAATTGTCACTTAGATTTCTTCAATGAAGAAGTACAAATAGTCTAGCTGAAAAGAGAAAAAAAAGCCATTTAAAGCTGAAATTTAACTGGAACAATCATAAATTTAATAGTATATTACATTCATTTAGCGCATTTCATTTTTAAATATAAAAATCTCGAAGCGCTTTACATGGTTCACTCTAGATAAACATAATTATTCGAACAAATTTACCTCAAAGTAATTTGTAAGCTGTCATGCAACAAAATATCTTAACTTAAACTAGTATACTAAAATTTAGCCTGTAAATGACATGCAATAAAAAAACTTTCATGAAGATAGGCGTGTAAACATTTATCCGTACATATCATGCAGTATATTCACTAATATGAACAATTAGAACAACAATTATAGAAAACGCAGCTTTTTAATGCTGTATAATAAAAAAAACCGTATATGATATTAAAAAAAAGTCTTAAAAATTAAACCTCTTGGGAAAAAGCATAGACTATTACCAGTGCCATAGCTAAACAAAACTGCTACAATTTACAAAAAAACCCAGCAACAACATCGATACAAATCAAGCGTAAACAGTTAAAATTTCCAAAACCTGGTTGTCAGTCTTCTTAAGGTCAGAGGGCTTTTCAAACAAAACAATTTCAGTCTTTGGCTCATTGAGTTGAAGATTATTTTCTGTCATGTTTTGAGATCCGATATACAGTCTTCTGTGGTCTTAATTAACAAGTTAAGATGCTTTTGATTTAAAGCTTTGTATATCTATGAATCGTCTGCCCATCCGTGTTATTGCAGACTGTGCTCTTTTATTATCTTTGCCGACGGCTTCAGGTAAATAGTAAAAAGAAAGGGACCTAAGTCCTGAGAAACACTAAATAACTTCTTCAGAATAAAAAGTTTCAACTTTCACAAAAAGAGTTTGAGATTTTCAATAAAATGCAAGTGAATTTCCTGTAATGTTAAAATTAATTTTAGACGATTTAACTCCATGGTTCTTTGTGTCAAATGTTGCACTTAAATCTAAAAGGCTTAGCATTTTTAAATTCTCCGAGTCAAGACTGACAATAATGTCATTGAAAACACTTAGAAGAGCAGTTTTAATCGAATGTAGAGCTCTACAAGCAGATTGAAACATTTCTCTAAGCTTATTTATCTCAAAGTGCAGTAAAAGTTGTCTCAGCACCACTTTCTCTAAAGTCTTCAAAATGAAAGAGAAAGTCCACACAGAGCGATTGTTGTAAAATCATTTTGATGCAAATAATGGTTCTTGTGGATGGAGCCCCATGTGTACATAAAAAGACTCCTCTGTTGTCTGAAACAACTCTGTACATTTTTTATATAACTTAAGTTGGTATTATAACAGTCAACTTTAGCGTCAATACAAAGTGTTGTCGATTTTTTAACATGGTATAAATAAATGTCTGTATCCATCTCTAGTCCTGTCTTTCTCCATTTTAGTTCAGCCTTTCTTTTCTCCAGTTTCGCCAGTTTATGTTCAAGGAAAACAAGGCGGGTTTGTCGCGATCAGAAATTTTCATGGTTTTGACAGGAGCTTGTTTATCTATTGTTTGGCAGATCAGCAAGTCTAGCTTATCAACCGTGATTGAACTACACTCAGAAGCAAAAATTTCGGACAGGTCTTTCTTGAAAGAAGAGAGATCTATAGATTTTAAATTCCTGAATATCAATGTATTTTCGCACTTTGTAAGTTTTACCATGTTGATAAGGCACAGTAGAAGATGGTGGTCAGAGATTGCTTTGTCAACTGCCGGTGTTCCTTTGTGAAAGTGCTGTCTACACATGTCGGGACTCTACTTTCTACTTATAAATAGAGAAAGGGAGAGAGAGAGAGAGAGAGAGAGAGAGAGAGAGAGAGAGAGAGAGAGAGAGAGAGAAAGAGAAAAATAGATATAGAGAGAGAAAGAGAGAGATAGATAGAGAGAGAGAAAGAGAGAAAGAGAGAGAAAGAGAGAGAGAGAGAAAGAGAGAAAGAGAGAGAAAAAGAGAGGGAGGGGGAGGGAGGGATGGAGAAGGAATAGACAAAAAAAGCAGAAAGATGCAGACTGACATAAGGACGGATAAAACACACCTGGATTGAGAGATACGACAGTTAATACTTGCTTTCTTTCTATTTTTACCAAAATACGCCCATAAAAATTGTTTCTGGCTGAATTTCATTCCATGGGTTTATGTGATGCCAACAAAACACAATGGGGTTTTTATCGTCTTTATGAGATCACTTAAAATAATGATAAAGAGATGCCTGTAGATTTGAGTTGTAGAGCGTCCAATTCTGATTATCACTGTAAAAGCCAAATACATCTGCATTCGTTTGCAGCTTTGATTTGAAGATTTTTTGTCTTTATATCATGGGTGGTCAGAAATCTAGAAATCTACACCTTATCCGAGTTTTCCTTGCTTTGTGTTTGATTTTCTCGCGAAAAAAAGGTCTCTTAGAATTTGCTTGGAGCTTGTACATGAAAAGTATCTAAATTCTTTTACACCGAGGGACCCCTGTGGTAATTGAGAATAAAATTATGAAAAGCGCAGGAGATTTTACAACATCTTGCTCCACTTAGCAATTAGATGCCAGAGCCGGGACATATGGTTACCAGATGCGCGGAATTATTCTTCGTATGGAGGCAACCTGGATAAATTATGGAACAAGAGACATGGGGAGAGTGGAATAGAAAGAAAGGCAGATAAAAGGTAGATAGAGGGGGGTACTGTTTTCTGTGTTAGGATTATGAATGATGTATTTGAAGTTGTCGAAAGAGGCTTGGGTTGTTTGTGTGGTTTTAAGATAGTTTGCGTTAAGAAGGTTGAGGATTTTAAAGCTTGAGAAGGATGGAGATAGACAGAGAGAGAGAGAGAGGGAGAAATAGAAATAGAGAAGATAGATAGATAGAAAGATGGATAGATAGATAGATAGATAGATAGATAGATAGATAGATAGATAGATAGATAGATAATAGATAGAGAGAGAGAGAGAGAGAGAGAGAGAGAGAGAGAGAGAGAGAGAGAGAGAGAGAGAGAGAGAGAGAGAGAGAGAGAGAGAGAGAGAGAGAGAGAGAGAGAGAGAGAGAGCGGTAAAAGCATGATTGATGTAGTAAAAATTTGCTAGAATTAGGAGAGACAAAGATGTAGACTTTGGCAGAGATAAGGAAATGATGGAGTACAAAATTAATATAAATGAAAAGGGGCAGCTTTGTTTAGTACGGTTTTAGTTAGGTGAACAGTGTAAGTGGTTGTGAAAATGATAGCAAATCAGAGTTGAAAGAGACCTTCAGATAGTCAAACCAGAACGCTATCTACTGAGCTTTCTGCCGCCGCCAGAGTACAAAGAGCCAGATATAGATACTGAGATCTAAGCAGGGTGAAAAAGAAAGACAATGTATTCTCTAAAGGCACATAGGGTTTAGAAGATGAAAAAATGTTTAATTTAAAGGGGGAAAAACGCTACAGAAGAGAACAGATAGGAAGCGGTGCAAAGTCCCCAAGACTCTGATAAAAACACAGCTTTACATGTTGGAATTATTGTTAAAACATCTAGTGCGCACATGTCTGCACCTTGAATGCACAAGTTTTTCTGGGTAAACTCATAGCGTTTTCATCGCTCGCACATTTATACACGAAGATCCCCTCTCTGAGAGAGATTGATGTTTTCTCCCTTTTGTGTTTGCACTGCGAGTTACTCCGCATGTCTTCTCCTTGTTCGTTTATTGCGGGGTTTGTTTAAATTTTCACTCTTCATAATCACCCACCTCGCATTGGGTTAAAAAACATGGGATATTACACTGTGGTTTTTAAGTAAAGCTATATGTGCCACTGTCTTTGTGTCTGTTTGTCTGTCTGTCTTTATGTTCTCCTGTTTGATTTCTTTTTTCTTTAAAAAAAAGATCACCATAAAGACAGCAGCTAACAAACGGTACTATAATATACTCCACTCTGCAATTATGTGTTACAATTTTCATTTCATCCGTTAACTCCTCTTGTCATATACTTTTTGGACAAAATTATATTTGTTAAGAAAATGACAGAGCTAAGAATAATTACTCTTTGAATGGATATTATACCTTTTTTCACAATAAATATTTTGAAGGAAAAACTGAACAGCTTAATCCACATATGAAGCATATCAAACTGGAAACAAAGAATAAAACAAAAGCGAAAAACAATTAGGCAAACGTGTAGGAAAACTGCGTGCTTTTATTTCATTATCGACACTTGGCGTTACCGCACAAGTGTTTTTCTTTTTCATATTTCACATCTCCGTAAAGTGTCAAAGCTTTTTTGCCTGTGTAGAGATCTCGTTACAACTTTGTCAAAGACTTTATTTTCTGCCCCATCTCTCTCCGCCCCTCTTTTCGACGTTACAATCCATCAAAGCTCGTTTTGAAAGTTTCGTTGTTGGTAACGCTGCTCATTTCAATAAGGTTAAGAACTTCTTCGATTCTGCTTTAAATTTTTTTTGCTTTGTTTGTTTGGATGATTATTTTTTAATAAAGCTATGACTGCCACGTTATCCCAGTATAGGTATATGCCTATATAATTATTTATCTTTTCTTTTTTAATTCATCTCTTTAATTTGTCCAACGCTTCTTTCCATTTTTTGTCGTCCTCTCCGTTTATCGTGGTGGGGATCCACAAGTCCTTTAATGTCTCTAGTTTTTCCGCCATACTCTGTGTACTCTCCCGTAATTTCAGAGACAGACTGCAGACTCCACCTCCCGTAGCTCCAGAGAAATACAGTAGACTCTGCCCACCTCCCGTATTTCCAGATACAGACATCAGACTCTGCCCACTTCCCGTAGCTCCAGAGACAGACAGCAGACTCTGTCCACCTCCCGCAGCTCCAGAGACAGACAGCAGACTCTGTCCACCTCCCGTAGCTCCAGAGACAGACAGCAGACTCTGTCCACCTCCCGTAGCTCCAGAGACAGACATCAGACTCTGCCCACTTCCCGTAGCTCCAGAGACAGACAGCAGACTCTGCCCACCTCCCGCAGCTCCAGAGATAGACCGCAGACTCTGTCCACCTCCCGTAGCTCCGAAGACAGAAAGCAGACTCTGTCCACCTCCCGTAGTTCCAGATACAGACATCAGACTCTGTCCACCTCACGTAGCTTCAGAGACAGACAGCAGACTCTGTCCACCTCGCGTAGCTCCAGAAACAGACAGGAGACTCTGTCCACCTCCCGTAGCTCCAGAGAGAGACAGCAGACTCTGTCCACCTCCCGTAGCTCCTAAGACAGACAGTAGACTCTGTCCACCTCCCGTAGCTCCAGATACAGACAGCAGACTCTGCCCACCTCCCGCAGCTCCAGAGACAGACAGCAGACTCTGCCCACCTTCCGTAGCTTCAGAGACAGACATGAGACTCTTTCCAGACCTCCCGCAGACACGGCACAGAATGAATACATATTATCTCCCCATCACCCAGTTAGCTCCCCTCCGGAACGGGAAACACTCGACAATTGTTCGCGCTCGTCAACACATCAACATGAATCTGTTGGAAGTGTAGCACTGTTGGCGCATTGTATAATTATAGTATGTGCTCTTTCTTACTATTATGTAGGATATCCACCAAGAGAGAGAGAGAGAGAGAGAGAGAGAGAGAGAGAGAGAGAGAGAGAGAGAGAGGGAGAGAGAGAGGAAACAA
>RQTK01000209.1:484688-494688 GCA_003991915.1 Elysia chlorotica | reverse complement strand
GCTCAGTTGGTAGTGCAATGAATTGGCGAGCAGGAGGTATGTGGTTCCAATCTCAGATGGTGCCCCTTGTCTGTGAATTATGTTTCTTATTTCCTATATCACCTGAATGATCGTAGTGCTATGCTGAGACGTGGAGGATCAGTTGAGTTTCGAACATCTTGATTTATAACATGTAGTGGCAAATCCTGAAACCTATCGACTGAACTAATGGCACTCCCTTATTCTACACGTCTAGCCATTCAGGTGGTCCAATACTAGATGACTAGTAACCAACTAACCAATTACCTTAGCCACTAACTCACTTACCTACTCTCAATTTAACTACTTAACTCTCTATCTATCCAGTTAATTGTTTAAGTCTGACTCACATGATATTATGAGACAACATTTCTGCTGAAGATGAATGACACCACGTGATCTTGAAGTCCTGGTTGAGTTGAGTTGGCTTAACATACAACGTCAGCACTATATATAGGCTTTATTGGTTTGGGAGGTATTTGCATTTCGAGAAGTTTTTCGTTCTCTAAGTTTTCCGAAGAATCCCAGTAACAAACGAGTAGCCAACTGAGAATCGAATCCCATACTCTTTGCTCGTCAGCCAATAGCACTACCCACTATCTAGCGACAATTTGAGAACACACATAAACGACATTATCTTAAATGTTAAAAAATAATAAGTTTTACGAGTGAAATCCTTCTTTTTTTTTCTTTTTTTGTTGTTGTTTTGAAAATTTATTTTGTTTTCGCGCGTTCGACCAAATCAGGCGATTTGCAATCATTTTTTGCGATAAGATGTAAAAATTAACCTTTTGATCTTAAATTTGTGTTCAGCATCAGAATAGAACACATAACCAACTCATTCTTGGTTTTATCATACATGTTACCAAAATTAGACAATGTTTTTATCAACACCTGCCTTTTAATGAAGAGATGAATTTTTTTGTAATGTTGGCGTAATATTTTAAACATACGTATTTTTATTACGGACGTAAAATTTTACGCAGAAGCCAATTTCGAGATCCCCACTTGCTTATCCGTTTCTTTTTCTTCCTTTCTTCACATTTTTTTTTCTCTCTCTCTTTTACACACGCACACACAAATAAACAAGAGTGTTTTATCGCAAAGAACAATGTTTTGAACCCTTTGTTGTTATGGGTGTTGAATCCTGCCCCAGTTTGGGAAGATATACTTTTTGTTGTGAATTCAAAAATAAACTTTACTAGATCTATATCTAAATCTCTTTATTACGTCTTTTTACGCCCCATAAATTGTTAACCCAAACTCAACTGCAATATTTTTTGCAAAATAAAAAATACCTCTGAAGATATTTTGGAAGAGCAAACGTGATACGCAATGGCAGCCATGTTCGAAAGAAAACTAAGTGCATTTGAAGAAAAAATGAACACTCTGGTGGCTTAATTTTTCGAATCTTTTGGGTCATGAAATCTGCCTCAATTTTTTCATAGTACATTGTACATGGACAAATCTGCTGGAGAAATAGAACCGACCCTTGCTAGACCATTAAGTACAACGTCGCCGTAGCTATATCGTCAAAGGCCTTCTTTTTAGAATATCTTAAGCTGAGTCGTAAGCTTCCCACAATGTTGTACTTACTAGATAAGGATGGTGGGTGATGTTTGTTCACCGGGGAAACCCAGTTATTATTTCCTTGTTTCTCAAAGAAAATCAGCTCAGATTTTGATGGATGTGCAGGTCAAAGGTCCATTCAATAGCGATTAGTTTTCAGACTAAGCAGTGTCTAAAATTCTGGACAAAGATAGATCTAACAAATATCGGGCAAGCGATGATAACAGGATGAAAATATTGTAGAAAGATTAGTAGAAAAAAAAACTAGCAGAATTCTAAAAGTGAATAATAAAATATATTTCAAAAAAAGATTATAAATATAGTAATAGACTTCAGATCCGGGACAAACTACAGTCATGTAGCAGATAGCTTTGTAAATCATCAAGCGAGGATGCTACTTTAATGCTATTATTAAAAAAAGCGCCTTAATTTTACAAGATAAGGATGATATAACTATTTTTGTATGTCATTAAATGTACTTTTCTTTTTCAACCATAACTTAACTTGAATGTCTTAAAACATTAGAGACAGATCATTGCATAGCCTATTTAAAGAAAATTACAAAAAGTAATAATTTTAAAAGTTTTAATAATACACAGTATTTGAGGGCCTTGTCAACAATAGTAATGAAATATACAGACAGATGCAAGCGCGAAAATGGTGAAAGTGCAGGGACAGTTTATACAGATCTATAAGTTTGTTATTACAAAATATGAGTCAATATCATATGTTTTTATTTGTAAATTGCGAAATAATTGTCTGCTTTATGGTAAGATTGTTTTGTAGTACTTATACCAACTCAACACAAATCTTAAGCAGAACTTCTATAATTATGATGGTTTTCCAATGTTCGTCGTTAGCAAAAACCCAGTCTCGTGAACGGTTTGCAAGATAAAAATCTGATAAATTTGATGCACTGCACAAATAGGGACAAATGTTATGCACCGCCACTCATAGACAGAGATGTCATCTCATTTCTTACGTCACAGTTGCTCACCTTAAAGTTTATGAATCCTGACACCAATCCAACAGGTAGAGAAAAGAAACATTATAGGGATTTGAACCTAGAAATCCTGATTAGGCGGCAAGCGTTCTAGTGACTGAATAACCTTGTCTCAAACAAGCTCTAAATAAATCTGTGTTAACAACTTGTGCCAATATTTTTATACAGGTATTTCTGTTGAATCGCCTAACTCTGGAAAAGACACATCAGAAAAAAATAGGATGATTTAGATGTTCGAAATATTTTGTGCTGAGGAGAAGGCATTAAAGGAGGTTCAAACCTCAGACCTCCTGTTATGCACGAGAGAAAGAGAAAGATACCCATAGAAAACGGGGGAGGGGGGGGTAGAAGGAGAGCTGGCCCAAGCTGTAGCCGGTTTGTTGAATTCATGATCGGGCAAATTTATTTGTCGGATTTCATGGATCTTGTCCCACACTGTTTAAGTAGATGTCAATATGATATGACCAGCTAAAACAGAAGTCTTGAAATCCCGGCATAGTCTCTGTGTGGCAGCTCGTACAATTCTCAGACGTTTCACCTGATACCTGTCGCTATATAGGGTGCAGTCTGTGGACCTGCTTAAGTTAAAACTAGGAGAGAGCTTTTCGTCTCGCCGATGCTTTCATGGTATCCTCGCCTGTCACCTGTAAATACGGATACAAGGAATATAATGCTCAGCTGAGAATCCTCGCTTTGTTTGAGCATGTTTACCAGCTGCCTGGATGACCGCTACTACATGTATTGCCCGCTGCCTCCACTTCCCACCCCCTTGTATAGAGCATCTACAGCCTTGCGATCTACATGACGATGTCGAATGACGTAATGACACCCCTAAGGCATGGCGTCTTCTGATCACTCATTGGCACCGTCAGTCTTGGATAGAAAGTGATGTTTTTGTTGTGCGTCCAATGTTAGCACTGTATATGCTATATTGTGGAAGAGCCCCAAAGACTAACGTCAGACAAGTTTAGATGCTGCCACACAAAGATAGTGCGGGGATACCATGACTCTGTCTCAGCGGTCACACCGATCCAACCAGTAGGCTCGCGGCGAAGTCGCCAAAGCGGTGCTCGAACTACGGACCTTCTGTGTCGAAAGCCTATGTTCTATCACCTGTCTTGGATATAGCTTTGATTGGAAGCCAATGTAGATTCCCTAACCCTTACCTACCGTCGTTATTTTCAGTCTGGATACCACAATCGCAAGTCCTCCAGTGACCACAGAAAGACTGAGCATTAGCCTCCATCTTAGCCCGCACCGAGTCAAGTGCTTTTATTGACAATGACCGCCGGCAGAGAAAAACAAACCAACTACAGGCCACAAGAAGGAGGAGGAAAAAAAGCGATGGAATATAGGATTGGGTGACTGAGGGTTTTATTATCATGTATGATACTGCAGTTGTTTAGTGTCTTTGGGTAACCAACACGGTTCTATTGGTGGCTTTGTTGGTTACCCTAGAGTATCGTTTCAGTGTTTCAACCTCCTCAATAATTTGACTTAATTAAAACGAGAGGGGGCGGAGTATTCCCATAACGAATTTTTGAATCCCATGTCAAGTAGATCAATAGGTAGAGAGCAGTTAGAGTAGTGAGCTTCCTCTGGTGAACCACAATTAGGCTTGACATATAGACATTTCTCTATAGGGTTTAATATCCCCTAGGTTCCTCTAGCGATTCGTATACGGCGACGGGCCCCAATATTTACATCTGATAATTATATGTGGTGACACACACGAGACAGGGCGGGGATACAATGACTCCTGTCTCAGCCGGTCACATTATACTGACACCAACCCAACCAGTTACAGGGGACGAAT
Organism: Elysia chlorotica; assembly: GCA_003991915.1. Taxonomy (NCBI): domain Eukaryota; kingdom Metazoa; phylum Mollusca; class Gastropoda; family Plakobranchidae; genus Elysia; species Elysia chlorotica. Next base: position 490,282 of record RQTK01000209.1, on the reverse strand, counting down.
ATCAGACAAATAAATCTGGCAATCGCGGGATTAGATTCGCGGACCTCCTGTTCTGAAGACCAACGCTCTACCACATGAACCTCCCGAGTAAATGAAAACCAGTAATACTACATGCGCTAGCTCGGCACTCGAGAAAACAAAACAAAAACAAAGCAACAACCCCATCTTATTGCTGCATACACAACTTTATATGAAATCAAACTCTCTTCGTACACCAAAACATTATTTAGGCAGATTTGTGTCATTTTTAGACGGATTTTTATATAGTGGCACAAAATTTAAATTTTCATCAGTATTTCCTTGACCCCATTTGTGTAAAGGTTGGTACTTTAACCAAAAAAATCCACATAATCATTACTATGTCTTAAACTTGCTCCACGCTATGAAGCTCTAACATGTAGCAGCGCTGACTTCATACACCTCCAGCCTGGAGTCCGGCAGGCTGTGTCCGAGCGGCGAGTCAGGTCTCGATGTCCGTGATTGATCGCTGACCGGTGGGCGCGACAGGCCCCAAATATGATTAAGTGTTTGATCTCTGGTCCGGAGTGTTGCCAGCGATTTGTCCGCCCGCGATGGCCCAGCGCCGCGCATCGATCAGCTACACAGTGGGGGCCTGGCGATAATGAGACCTAGAGTAAAAACGAAGACGATAGATGATAGAAATCTGTACCGGCGTCCAATCATTGTAACGTCCTAGAGGTACATAGCCAATCAGAGACCAGAAAAAGTCATGCATACAGGGCGTTAAGTTGAGTTGAGTTGGTTTAACGTCCAACATCAGCACTATATAGCGTATATTGTGTACGGGCCTCAAGACTGACGTCTGACAACTGTATATGATGCCACATATCAGACAGGGCGGGGTACCATGACTCCTGTCTCAGCCGCTTACATTAAATTAACACTGACCAAACCAGTAGGGAGCGACATCGCCAGGACTCAAACCACCAATCACTGCAACAACTGAGAGGTACAGAGCCAATGAGAGACCAGAAAACGTAATGCTTTAGGTGCGTGATAATGTTATTGGTTATTCTGAGACAGAGTCATGATATCCCCGCACTGTCTCTGGGTGGTAGCACGTAAACATGTCAGAAGTTAGTCTTGGTGCCCATCCGCAATATAGCCTAAATAGTGCTGACGTTGAACGCTAAGCAACAACCCAGTATTATTACATACAACCATTGGGATAACGAGACTTGTAGTGAAAACAAAGACGAAAGGTGAGAAGATATATACACTGGTGTCCAATCACTGGACTATCCTAGAGATACAGAGCAAAAAGCGTTCACAAAGCCTCATGTCCACGGGCGTGATTATGTAACCCGTTATCTACGCGTGGATCGCTAAGCCTTTAGTGAGTATACTCACTTAGACACAGCGCGAAGAGCTGAGGCTTTTGTCTTATTGGTTGGTGGTGTGAGAACTGGGTATCTTAATTATCGGGTCAGTTGGTAGAGGGGTGGTGGTGGAGGAATTGAAAACAATGAGGTAGCTAGATGGATAGATAGATAGATGGAAAGATAGACTGATGGATAGATAGATAGATAGATAGATAGATAGATAGATAGATAGATAGATAGATAGATAGATAGATAGATAGATAGATAGATAGATAGATAGATAGATAGATAGATAGATAGATAGATAGATAGATAGATAGATAGATAGATAGACAGATTGAAAAGTAATATAAGAAAACAGATATAATGGCACAGGTAGAGGTAGAGAACAGGAGACCAGGAGATATATAGAATGAACGTAAAGTTTAACAAAATGTAACGGTATAGTTGCCAGACACAACTTCATTCCAAAATAATGCCTTCACCAATCTCAGTTCCACAAAATTCCACTCACTCTCACTCCATATTATGTTCACCGCCCCGCCTCCCCCCCCCTCACTCTTCCATCTCCCCCCCCCCCCCCCCCCCCCTCCCCCCTTTACCAGCACCCTCTTTTTTCAGCACTTCCAATTACAATGACTGGAGCATTGTTCACTTGAGGGAGCATCATTCTCGCCATTCTCTGGTTTTCTCATTCCGTTTTTTCCCATGATCCCTGGCGCTTATCTCGCTCTCCGATTGGCCCGCACTTCCGTAAGGTGACATGCAAATTAGAATGATTATCTGCCCCTTAACATGTTTACCGGATGAAGATGTGTTTCGTTTGTCTCTCTTTTCCATCTCACTGTCTCTCTGTACTTCTCACTGGTATTCTCTCTTTATCTCTCAATGTACCTCTCCCTTTTTCTGTCTTGTTCGCTCGCTCTTGTTTCCTCTATTCTACTATGTCTCTGTGTCTTGGTCTTAGTATCTCTTCATGCTCCACCCTCTCTCCTTCCTTTTCTCTCCCCCTCTCTCCCTGTCTATCTCTCTTTTGAATACCGTATTCTTTATATTTTTTTTTAATTCCCGATCTCTCTCTTTCTTTCTTTCTCTCTCTCTCTCTCTCTCTCTCTCTCTCTCTCTCGCTATCCCTCCTTTAACACTGTTTTTCAAACTTTCAATCTTCCCCTCTCTCCCACACTCTCTCTCCCTCCCACTCTCTCACTCACTCTCTGTTCTCCCCCCTCATCTCCCCCCAAATACTCTCCCCATGTAACACCCTGCCATCTCCCCATGTTTCGCCTCCCCCACCTTTAATCCCGCTAATGTAAAAATCGGGTTTCCCTGAATCCCGTAGTAAGCAACTCGTCACATCTGTTAAACACTGACCTATCTCCTTTTTCAAACACTCATAACCTTTACTATTTTAGAAACTAGATAGGACATTCTACAACTGGCGCAACGCACTGTTTTGTGGACAGCTGCGAGCTTAGTGAATTCGCTAACCTCAGAGACGGCGCTAGAATACTAATATAAAACAAACAGGGCCAGGTGTTTTCTTCTGTTTGTGTTTTTTCCCTGCAAGAGATTTCGTGTTTATCATTGTGTGCCTGACGCCGCAGGGATTGCTGTCATCGCTAGATAAGAAAGCAGACATCGGATTGTCTGCAGTCAGAAAAAGTCTTCTAAATAAATGCAGACTGGGAACAAGGAAGTTCTTCGGATGTTGCAGCCACTAAGTACGTTCTACTAGGGTTTTTTTTTGTTTGTTTTTTTTTTTTTTGCTTTTTAAAATAAATTAATCATTATGTTTTGAGATCTCTATGAATATATGATTCTCTTTCAAATATTTTGAGTCTATGTGTTTCTCTGTCCCTCCCTTCACCTCACTCCATCTATCACTCTCTCTCTCTCTCTCTCTCTGTCTCTCTTTTTCTCTCTATCTATCTATCTATCTATCTATCTATCTATCTATCTATCTATCTATCTATCTATCTATCTATCTATCTAGAGAGAGAGAGAGAGAGAGAGAGAGAGAGAGAGAGAGAGAGAGAGAGACAGAGACAGAGAGAGACAGAGATGTGGTAAAGTAGACAAAATAAATTCATATAAATAATGCAAAGAGAGAGAGAGAGAGAGAGAGAGAGAGAGAGAGAGAGAGAGAGAGAGAGAGAGAGAGAGAGAGAGAGAGAGAGAGAGAGAGAGGAAACGGACATGAAATACAGACTAACAGACAAATAAAGAGATACAGGCAGAGAAAGAGATAGAGAGATAGATAAAGAGAGAGAGAGAGACAGAGAGAGAGAGAGAGAGAGAGAGAGAGAGAGAGAGAGACACACACACTCAAAGAGAAAGGAAGAAATGTACTACAGACATAGAGACAGAGGTAACTCACCAACACCCGTAGTGCCCGTGTCCCTGGGAGAGACTCCTCATCACCTGGTCGCCGCATGGCGTGACTTAAGTCTTTGCCCGTTAGTACTGGTACTACTGGAGTGTCCTGTTGGTCCTGCCGCTGCTGTTCCGGCCTCTTTCTGTCTCTCCTACTCTTTCCTCTGGTTTTTCTTCGCTCTCTCTCTTTAGCTCTGCCTGTGTCTCTGAAATTCTTTCATCTCAATTATGCTTCTTTTTCTGTCTTTTTATCCTCTTCTCTGTCTGTCTGTCTGTCTGTCTGTCTGTCTGTCTGTCTGTCTGTCTGTCTGTCTGTCTGTCTGTTTTCATTACTGGTAAGTTCTCCCCATCTCTCCCTCCGTCTTTCACTCTTCCCACCACCCCTTCGGTCAATACCCCCCCCCCCCCCCCCCCCCCCGCCTTCCCTGTACTCTGGTAGCCCCCTCTTCCCTGACTTCACTGTAATTAGTAGCGCCGGCTGTAAACCATAAAACAAAAATCGTAAGGAGAAATAAAAGGACTTAGCACTCTTGAACCAGGACAGTAATTGTCGGGACTGAATGAGATAAGTAGGTAGCACTTAAAAACCTTCATTGAGAAATATCAATAACTTAGCGGAAAACTGTTCTACTTTTCCCTCCTTTTCTTGGATTTTGTGTTTGTTTTTCTGGAATGTGAAGAGGTTGTTTTTCTTCAGGAAGTTTAAAAATAAAACAAATTACCCCAGAAGAAATGTGAAGTATTGTCGTAACTTTTTGTTGTACTTCAAATGCGTTTCTTTTCTCCAGCAAAGTGAACATAAAGATACATATGGCATTAAATACGCATTTTGATTTTCGTATTTAATATATCTTTAGAACTGGTTATTGATGCATTATAATGTTTCGACAAAGAATTTGGTAAATTAGGCCAAAACAAAATAATCCTTTTCGAGAAAAATAAGGTTTGAAAACAGAATTAATGGTTGCTCTCATTAGGACCTTATAACTAAAAGAGAAGACAGTACCGTAAGAATGGTGCTTCTAGAACCTTCCGTTTGATATCAACACATTATAAAAACTAGAGGCAGCGATGGCACGATAGCTCTGCAACACCAACTCAGAAGTCGAGGGTTCGAATCTCAGAGAGTAAGCACAGTATCCGATAAGAAGAAGCATGGAGACTTATTACTTCATTTACTTACTTTTCCGATCCAGCAGCCACTTGAGCCTGCGCCCTTCGACTTGATGACATGATGAAAAATGTATATGTCTGAAACTAATTGAAAAATTATTTACAAGAGAACAGGCTTTTTTGTGTGCTTCAAACACTGTTTTTCCTTTGGTTTTTCCGCAGAGTTTGTTTTGATCAATTTAAGCCAGTAACCTTACCAGACGCGGAGTTAAAAAGGGTTCAAGATTCAAACGATTCAACGTTCAAAAGTCCTTAATTGTCCTCCAGCAGGCACTTAGCTTAGTTCATACAGCAACATTTACACAGTTGGGTTGATTTGGTTTGCCGTCTAAAATCAACACTATATTGGCTATTATGTGCATAGTCCCTAAGCCTGAGGATTTTATGTCTCACACACGAGACATGGCGTGGATACCATGACTCCTGTCTCAGCCAGTCACATTATACTAACACCGACCCAATCAGTTGCAGGGGACGAAACGGACAAACAAATCTACCGATTGTGATATTCGAACTGCGGACCTCCCGATCTGGGCTTGGTAATATTAAATCAATTCCTCCACCATTTATCTCTCTGTTAAGATTCGAACCTCGGATATAAAGTTTGTTAGTCCAGCACTTCACTACTATTGATTCTTCTGTTGTATTATATTAAGACACTCCAATGGCGTTATCGAGAGATAACACGCACACACACACACACAC